>JPKZ01001873.1:64424-97876 GCA_000803305.1 Toxocara canis
CGCCCCTCTCCTCTCGCCCCCTGTCCAGGTGGTTTTCATTTCCTTTCGCTTAACGCTGTCGAAATTTGCAGAGTTAAATTCGAACTATGCATACCGCATGAAATTCTGTATAGTTTTAATCTTGATCGCTTACAGTACTTTACCTGTTTTCATGTCAGCGTCGTCATCCTAAGAAACTCCGCAAATAACGCTTTCACACGCTCACTCAAAACACGTGGAGCTAAGAATCTCTGGAGTCTTTTTGCCTGACCAGTTGTGATTGCTGGGAATGCTCGTTTTCTTCAAGTGCATGCTCAATAAATTACGCTCTTTGCCTTCCTGTTGACAGCTACCTAGTTGCACATCACCTTTTCTCTTGCGCACTGTTTTTTTTAAATGTCTTCTGTCATTATCAGTAATGTTTCATATGTTGTCTTCTCTTTACCGTATATATACTACCTGTTCGTTTATTCGGCGCTTTGCGATAAACGATTTTAATCAGTTCATATTTTTAAACCTTACATATTTTGGAGTATGTATTTTCAGCGCTCAGTAATTGAACTAAGATCAGTTCATACCAAGCGCAATGAATACGTCAGATGCACAGGACATTCTCGGGTGGAACTCTGCGCCAAAAGATGAAAGTCTCCTACCGATTGGCGGCTTGACTGATGTCGACAAAAAGGTATTTAATCTTCCTCATTTTTTCATTTTTCTCCTTTTCTGCTTTTGATTTCTCTGTTATAATGCTCTTGCTTTTTTTACTCTTCTTATCTGTAATATTTCCTAATTCTTTACTTTAAAATTTGTCTGAGACTACGGTTCTATAAGAGGGAACGGCATTTAGGTCATGTGAAGTCAAATATGTAGTCAAAACGAAAAGGCCCTATGCAATGGATTTCTTTGTGTGAATTCTTGAAATAGATTTCCGTTGCCTGTTTGTTGAAGATTCACTCCGTAAGTGGTCTCAAAACTGGTTCGATTAAACGTTTCTAAGTGGGTATTTTACGCAATAGTGTATCGAAGTGATTTATCGCCTTTATGAATTTCTAGTTATTTTCTAGTTATTTCTAGTTATATTCTGTTTAACGTAGCGTTTTGGAGCGATAAGGCTAAGTAAATGAATGTCACCATATGGATCAATATCTGTCTCTTAAACTTTCGAAAATTGTTACTTCCGCATCAGCTGAAATTGTAAGGTTTCTTTCATTTGCATTCACTGGCATATCCAGGACCACGTAAAAGCAGTGGCAGTAAAAGTTGGATGGTCGATGGGAAAACCGGGCATATTGGCGCAAAAAAGTCATGCATTTCGAACAAAAGTCAAAAAATAAATCGTATTAAAGATTAAATTCTGCTGTAACTTCGCCGGAAAATTTGTTAAATAATTTGTTTTTTCTTCTTATTATTTTCGAAATAAAAAAAAAAACAAAACAATTTGCTTCATACAGAACTGAAATGTTCTCTCTCTCCATTCTAATCGGGTGTTATAGCTTCTGTTTTGCACATCTCACCATTATTCGATGTATCGCTGTTTGCATCAACTTGCTTCTATCTGCAATGTAAGTGGTATTTTATTATTAATGAATATCCTTTTTTTACCTGTTATTTTGAAGCGTTTTTTTTTCAGAAGAAGTCAAGTCGTCCAGAAGCTCATTTCAAAAGGCCGGAGGGCATGCATCGTGAGCTGTTTAATTTGTTAGCGCAGGATAGCGAAAAGAATCTCGCCGCCCTAATCCCATCATCAACGAAGAATCTCGGCTATTGCAACCAAAAGGCACGGGTAAGCATGCGCATTGAAATTTTTCCTCAGTAACATTGTTAGGCATGCTAGCAGGTTACAAGGGCCATTGAGCGTGCACTTTGTTGTTATAAGGAGAGCCATTTTTTTAACGCTTTTTGGTATAGATGCTGCGTAATGTTCCTTTTTTTTTGCAAAATTCGCGTACGAACTGCACTGTACTTGCAATTTTCATTTAGCCTTGATGCTGTGGTGTTCCCCGTACTGCGGTGCGGTACAAAGGGTATAAATACTGTGGATGCAATAGCTCAAATGGTAGCAGTATAGCGCATTTCTCTACGAATACGGCATTTTTCTATATCGTAATGTGCCCTTTGTAGAGTATGCTGCAAACACTCTGATGTACCTCCGAGCTTCACTGTGGGAGCTTTTGCGCATGGCAGTGTCATGCATTTTAATAGAGCATGAACAGTCTAAAAACTTCGTACAATGGCTTCACAGTTCGTAAGTATAAATGTCCACTTCCAACACTGCGAAATGATTAGGTTACATGCGAGAAACTACCCTCAGTATTAGAACAATTTCAGAACAAATACACAGTACACAGTACTCAGCTCGGCTGAAAAAAAGAAACTGAAGAAGCGTGAAACAAATGAAGAGAGAAGGCGAAAAACGTGTTTTAAATCTAGGATAACCGCCAAAGCACATGCTTGCTGTATAAGAAAAAGGAAAGAAGCGCACACTTCCCAGAACCTGCAGATTGTACTTACACATATGTGTTGTCACGAAAGAAAGAAGCACTGTACTTTGTTGTGCAGCCATTTTCGCAATTGGTTGATTGTGATAAAAATCATGTTATTGACAGCATGGAAAGGCTGCTGATTTGTTTTTGTTTAACTGAACACCGTATCTGTTTCGATCTTCACGTTTAAAAGAGTGCATAAGGAAGGTTCATGGCCCTGCTGCACTGAAAAATAAAGCGCATTAGCGTTGCGTGGGCTAAGGTTAAAAAGCGATTTAGCTCAGTGTCGTCTTTGCTTTTGAACTTCATTTGCCAGAATGGGTAGAGGCTTATCGTAAGTGAGACGGATGTCATGATTTTTCTATCATGAATAGGGGGTAGTTCGGGCTGTTCTTTATTCACAATAAAGAAGAGCGTTGCACTATTGGGAAGCAAAAGTTTTCTGCCTCTCCTTTCCGAGTCTGCTGCCCTTCTTCCTTCCCTCCTCGACCGCTCGTCCCTGCAAGATGACTCACGTATGCTAAGCGGAACCATTCTTATTTGCACTGCAGATCGGAATGCGACAAGTGCGTCCATGGGTATGGAAGCCATTCGAGAATGCAGCAAGGACTGATGGGTTGCAGTTGTGCCATTGGCAGAGGGTCGACAAAATTGATGCTGATGCACCCTATCCGTTCGCAAGGTTTAATAAGGTATTTCATTTTTTTTCCTTTTCTAGTGCACTTCCGCTCGATTCTTCCTATTGTGGTGTGCCGCACAAATATTTTGCCGCTCGGTTAAATATGTAATTATGTGGCTGGCCTCTTTTATCATTTTATGGCCTTCAATCATATCATATGTAAGCTCTGTGTCACCCAACTTTCGGGAATTTTGCAAATTCTCAAAACCTCTTGTTTCCCACCATCTCTTTTGCCTCCTTCACCAAAAACAGGCATTGGAGAAATTGTCTTCTTTCGTGTAAAAATCTCGAGGCTTAAGCGAACTTATAGGCTATAACTGGTAGCATCTTTCTCCCTTCCTTCTCCACCCCCATCGTTCTTCGCGTTTCTTCCTGTTAAGGGGGAATAAGAGGAGTCGAGGCTTTATTAAGCCCTTTCTGGATAACGTTCTTGAGTGAAAGGATGCTAATGCTGCTTCGAAACCCTCGAGAATCACAATATGGCCTGACGAAGTTGAGGAGTACGATGTTGGTCTGCAGCTTGTAATGTAGCAATTGGCCATTACGTTGTCTTTCTTATCGCAATTGTGTTTATGTTCTGAATTTGTGAGAGCACTTTAGTTAGGCACGTTTCCCTGAGCGAAATAAAAGTACTAAAAATTCAGCTAAAAAATACTCATTAAGAATTCACCTAAAAAATGTTGTGTATATGAATTTGCATACATACATAAATGATAAGTAATCACCGTCCTTTTTTAGCCGTTGTTCATCTGTTTGTCCAGCATTTTCAGCGGTGGCCTCTTCTCCATCGTTTTTCCGTAAAATATATTAACATTAGAGTGTGTTGTATTCCAGAAAAATTAAGGTTATAAATATACCGACTTTCACCGATGAAGAGTACGATAAGTATCTGAATTCTCTGAAATGGTCTAAGGAGGATACGTTGCATCTCTTCGACCTTTGCACCCGATTCGATTTGAGGTTTATTTTTACTGGTTTTGCGGAAGTGTTATCTTTCGGGAGAACTGGAATATCAAAATGCTACGTAAGAAGGGGGCGAAATTAGTCGTAGTTATTAGAGACATTGTGAAAAAAAAACAAAAGAAGTAGACCAAGTTTCGACGTCGTATATGGCCTTACATTAATGGATCTAGTCGTTTATAGCATTCAGAGTGAAGGACGAGAAGGGTGGAATGAGAGCGAATAGCGAAAGTGGTAACATTTTCGTTACTGTATGATAGACATGCACAATGCCTAAGATATTCACTGGTTTTACTTTATTGTTTGGTTTATATTTAATTTTTGTCGCTTGTGTTCTTCATCATTTTCCCACGAAATTTAACCGAGCACTAGAAAAATAAAAACTTTTCGATATTGCCTTTGCGGTTTACGTTAAGAAGTAAAATAGAAATTTGGGCCATATGGTAGTTTGATTTATGTGCACATGATATGCAGTTATCTTATGCAGATACGGGAATCTTTTTTTTCAATTGAGGGGTTTTTGAAATTGTCAGTAGTTTCGTCTATGGCAGGGAACTCTCATTTCTTAATCTGTTTCATCTTCTCCTCTTCCTCTCCCCTTCCGCCCTCTTCCCACTTTCTTGCTTATTATCCATGAGATAAGTAAAACCCACCTTTGACCGACGTCCTCGATCAGTACCGCACCTCACATTCATCTAGACGTCATCACTTTTTCATTTCTCACGGTGGTTATTGAGCAGATATGACTCCTTTTCTTCGTAAGAAATAATTTTTACTATATATGTGTGCGTAATATTCCTCTTGCGTGGATAATGTTTCTATGTGCAGTACGACAAAATTATTCACAAACCGAAATATTTTTCTTTTGCAAAAAAAGTCCTTGGTTGATCAAGTTTTGTCTTCAGTGCCTTCGTTTTGTTTTATCTTAATTTCCACTGCTTATTGCCGAAGCGTTGTTGTTCGCAACACTTTTGCGATTGGTGATGCTTCTGTATGCTCCTAATTTTTCTTCGTTCACCTGCGCCTCTATAAGCATATCGATTCATTCTCTTCACTCCTGTGTAGTATTTTCTCGACCTCAATTCGTAAGACAATTGAGCACGAGTAAACTAGGGGAATACCGTGTTACTTCAAATAAGGCCTTGGGTTCACCAAATGTACATCTTTCGGAAGAGGGGAGAGTGTGGGAAGGGAAAATTTTATTCGAACTAAGGAGTATTTCCAGGGATGGTTAATTTTCTATCCTGTTCTGAATGGTGTCCTCTTTGTGTTCCGTAGCTTTTCAATAAAGAAAGTTATGTTGAGGCAAGCTTCTTTTGCCGTACCAGGAAGAGTTGAGGTTAGAAGGGATGTTTGAGAAGGGGGATGTGTTTAGGGGGAGAGGTTGTGCAGGGTAGTACATTTTTTTTTAAAATAGATGGCCGATAATCGTGGATCGCTGGGAAGGTTCGACTAGGCGTACTATGGAAGAGATGAAAGAACGTTTCTATAACGCTGTGAACGAACTGAATTTGGCTAATGATCCAAACGCCGAAGTATTATGTTATGATGCCGAACATGAAAAGAGACGTAAGGAGCAGCTGATAAAACAATGGAATCGAACACCGCAAGAGGTTTTACGTTTTTTTGCTTTGGTCTCATTCTTTATTCGTCTTTGTCATTCGTATATTGCATTTATTTTGATTTCAGTTGTTTATTTATCTTTATCAAATGTTACCTTTATGCATTTTAGTATATAGCTGCCGAAGTTGAGCACTTTCGATTACGCTATTTTCTGATCTTACACATGTCCAATTCAATTTATTTTGAAACTCATCATTTGCCATAGCTATAACTTTTTGAAATAGTTCAAATGAAGTGCTAATCATATCTGCAGCTTCAGTTATTTGCGTTAGGTGCTTCTAGGCCTCGGTTTCAAATGTGAACGGATTGTAGGGATGGGTGAAATTAAGAGAAAGAAGTTTTATGCGCAATGGCATGTACAAAGAGAGAAGATAATTTCGAGGAAAACTTGATCACACCATATTTAGACATTTTCGACTCCAAATTCTTCAAAGTGCTTAAGAAAAACTAAAACGGAGTGGAGGAGCAATAATATGCGATTATAGATCTCCAAGGAGGAACTGATTTCAAAGATTTACTACAGGCAGCGACAATTTTATTTGTAGGTGGGAAGGAGGAGGATCCGATTTTTTTGCTGGCTATACCTGGCGAATCAAACGTCATGGAAAGAACGTATAGGCATTTATGAACATTCCAGTGCATGTCCAATCGAATCAGCACATGTGATGCTTTTGGGGAATTTGAAATAGAAAGTTGTTTAGAAAAATGATCTCCCTAGCAATCGTCGCGGGGCTGTCATATTGGGAACCGTTTGACGCGCAGTAAAAGTGAAGGCATATACTATGATAGTGTTAAAAGCGTTTCCAAGATATGCCTTTTATAGTAGCACAAGGTAGATCTGGGTATTAAGTTCATAGCGGGGTAGCACAAAGAAAACAGCGAAAAAAAAGCCACAGGCTAGTCTTTAATTACTGCGCTTATTGCTTATTTTCAAATAAAATAATTTTGGCATGTTCGAATGGACGCGAGGGAGATGCTAGGAATTTTTTGATTTCAGAGTCTAGTTTGTCAAATTTTTTCCAAATTTCCGCCCCCTAAATTCCACTCTACTCGTTTTTCGTTTAGAGGGGCAAAAAGGAGGAGGGGAGGAGAATTCCTCTTTTATATTTTCTTTGTTTTTTGGGAAGGGGGAGGGGGAGAGGTTGTGCAGGGTAGTACATTTTTTTTTAAAATAGATGGCCGATAATCGTGGATCGCTGGGAAGGTTCGACTAGGCGTACTATGGAAGAGATGAAAGAACGTTTCTATAACGCTGTGAACGAACTGAATTTGGCTAATGATCCAAACGCCGAAGTATTATGTTATGATGCCGAACATGAAAAGAGACGTAAGGAGCAGCTGAATTCCCTGTTCTCTTACCATCATTTCCTGTCTTATGGGTAGTTGCATCGTTTATGGCATTTGGATATGCGCTGATTGTGTCTCAAATCATTTGAAAGTATTTTCGAATGTTTGTAAGTTATTGGAAACGTTAATGCTGTGTTATTTAACCGAAAATGCGTTCTCATCGTCATCAACTTATTGGCAAACTTTTACCTAAATGAAGTCACGCAATCCCTCCAGTAATTTTTCTTGCTTTTTCTGCTACCCATTACGTTCTAATTTTTGATCTCCGCACTCCTTTTGATAATCGGGATGTGCATCTTAACGTTTATTTTTTTGCCCGCATTGGCATTCGCTGTTCTAAAGGGGCTGCTCAAGGAAATGGAAGTTTTGAGCAGTAGATATGCCTTATCATCTCAAATATCCCAGGATATCGGTTTCATGATCTGTTGAATGGCTCTTTTAGTGTGGGTATTTGCAACAATATTGAGGGTGGCATATCAAGAGGGTGACTATATTCTCACCATGCTTGGAAAGTGGGTTTTTCGATGAAACTGTTTGAAGTCATACCGTAACCAAAGTGTTCTCTTAGCTCTGTTTTATGCTGCTGCGTTCGGATGGCATATATAAATGATGGTGAGTTGGATTTTTTAAATTTATTTTTATAGATTGAAGAAGAAGAAATGTTAATAGCTGAAATGAAGAAGATCGAGGTTCGAAAACGAGAGCGTGAGAGGAAGGCACAAGATCTACAGAAGCTGATCACAGCCAGCGATCGAACACCCTCTACACCGGCAAACACGTCCGTTTTCATCGTTTTGCTTTTTTGGTCAATGAGGAAGTGAAAATAACGATGTATTATTGCGAGTGCTTTTTCATCGGAGCTTTTTCAAATGATGCAATGCTCGCATTTTTGGCTGAATTATCGCATTTGAAAAGTTATGCTTTTGAACGGATGAGAAATTTTGCTGGTTGGTTGGTGCTTTTCAGGTAATCATTAATGCATAATACAGTTAACAGTCTAGTGCAGTCCTCTCGTCCTCCATGCACTCTCGCTTATTCAGTTTTCTCATATTTAGTTTCGTTTTTGCACTTCGTAGTTTATATAACGTATAAATGATTTGACCTATCCCATACTCGAATTTGATGCCCTTATATCCAGTCCATTCTCTTAGAAACAGTACTCCCAAATCCTCCTCATATTCAGTCCTTTCCTCAGATTGAGTTCGCCACCGCCTCCGAGTTGCGAAATTGATGACATTGGACACATAAGACAAATGAGTTTGGCTTCATCTTTTCGTGAAGCCTTCCATTCACTCCTTCATATGGTGAATGCATTGATGATGAATTATGATGAAACAAAATAGGTGATTGAATTTGCTGCTGATAGTCCAATCACGCTAGAAGGCTGCTGTCGCCGGATTAATAGATGGTCCGAAATGTGCTTAAAAGATCTAGATAACTAAAATGTTGTAAACTTCTTCCTTTTTGATGTATTATATGACTTCTCTAATGTTTTGTTTCCTTATTTACCGTACACTTGAATTCAAAATTTGAGGAATGAAGCATTTCAGGTCACCAAAGAGCCAATGAATTTGAAGGGGGAAGGGCTTGGGAAGTGTCTTCTCTAAACAGATATACAAAAGGCGAGTTGGGATGGGACTAAATGACTTTTTCTTAATAAAGTGGCATATGGAATGGACAGAGTGAACTGGAGAAGGTATGGTACTGCATTCAAAGGAGGAAGACTAGACTGAAATGTTTGCGGTACCCTTGTTTTCTCAGGAACACAGGAAAATATGAGCGTAATTCAGGTCATCGGCCCTCTCTCCTGCACCTGGTATTAAGAAGAAGTCCGCTGTAAGACCGAAAACCTCTTCCGCGAGCATGGCACATTCAGCTAGCACTTCGTTTATTGCCGTACGTTAATTATCATGCCACTTCAAAGGTTCACTACATTCCTGCTAATAGCAGCACTGTTGCAGCTACTTGAATACATAACCATATAATAACACGGATCACTTGAAATAACTCATTCTTTTTTTATAGGCACTCACATTCAGTGCTGAAAATAGTAGTGTGAAACGTATGCAGTCAGCCTTACTTCATAATCGTCTTGTTCTCAGGTGGAGGTAAAGTCATGCAACAAGATAGGTTGTCTCTGTATCTTGTGAGGTGCTTTTGTGATGTCCATGCATCGTTTTTGGCCACTGTTTTTTAAATTGCCTGACAAGAGGATTACCGGTTGATGTATGGCGACAACACACAGTCGTTAATCCATTCATCAGTCATTTCACCGGCATTCGGTCGATGGTAAGAAGTCTGTGATGACACGGAAAACTTCTAGCAAATAACTGATAGCAGAAATGTTTATTAGAAAAAATGTAAGTTTGATATGCCAGTAGAAGTGAAATACTTCAATCCCATTTTTAATTCGTTTTTTTTTGCCACATAAATTTCCTTTTTTTTGCTTTTCCATCACTTGAAACTAGTCTTTGTTGGCTGTATTCATTTATTCATTTGTTTAATTTACAAAATATGATCACCGTTCATTTTGAACGAAGCATCTTATAAAATTTTTCCATTGTATAGCATCATTTCTTGCAACTACCGTTTGGCCCAATTCACCTTACTTCCCCATTTTGTCTCTCCATGGTCATTTGGGGATATCCTGGATTTCTACTGTCAAATAGTGCGCAGCTACTTTTTTCAAAAAACTTTTTAATTGGCCAATCAATTGGCGTGAGCACCTTATCGATTCGAGTTTAATGCGACGATTTTATATTCGTGTTACAATCAAGGCAAAACCTTTTTAGGAACATTCATCTTTGCGTTTTCCCGAATTTCGTTCTGCTGGTGCACATTTGCGAAGTCAGGAGATGAAACTGCCAACCAATGTTGGACAGAAGAAGCTGAAGAACATCGAAACGGTTATCGAGAAACTTAAGCTCGGTAAATTGTTGCTTTAACCACACAATCTGTTTATAATCATCATCATGTAGTATGAAGAGAGGGAGAATGCTAGATGTAGTGCGGAGTCCAGCTCCAATTTTTCAGTCTCAGGGTGAGGGCTGTTTACCGTTGAAGTGCCACCCCGCGCCCATCTCTTTCATCTTAACCCTTTCGTGTCAGCAAGTGTTACGGCTCAGTTCCTTTTAGCTCACTAAACGCCAAAATAGGGTAGGAGTAAAAGTTATTTCATGCCAGCTTCATGCTATGGCTTCCGGTCAGAGGTCTGGTTTTGATTGTTGCCCACCGCAGTGTTAAGATATCGTTACTTAGTTCTCCCTCCTCGTACTGCATAATGATATCCTAACGATAATGTGAGCGACATCAAAAAATAACGGCCTGAAAATCGCGTTGATCTTATCAGTGTTTCTAGTTTCGTCACTCTTTGTGCAACATGGCAACATACATTCTATTCCCCCCTTCTCCTCTTTTCCCAGCGCCGAACGATGTTTTGCGTAACGGTCGTGGGGTATCAGATTTTATGTTATCTTATGACTGGACGCGCCAATCTTTCGCCTTCCATTTAACTAGTCGGATTTCCATGTTAATTGTACAACAGGTTTATTCCTTCTGCTTATGGAACTGCTAAATCCGAGGTTGTAGCAACCAGCCTTATGTCGTAATGCGTCTGTTGAGGTACTTATTATTCTATTTCTTCTTTTGTATTTCTTTTGTGAGGAGAGATCGACCTATGGCGCAAAAAAGGTCTTATGCTTTTTAGCTAATTTTCTTTTTTTAAAGGGAGGTTTTCCTTGAAGAATCCGAAGTTATAGACCTTAATAATTTGTCATTTGGTTTCGATCTCACTTTTTTCCTATTTCCCTCTTCCTCCCCCCTCCCCTTCCTCCTTCCTCTTCCTTCGATCGCACGCCTGCTGTATGTCAGAGAATTGTCTTCGTACAGTGCACAATTAAGTAATAAGGCGAGAGCACAGAGTCATACATACCTCTCCTACAATATGCATTTTCCCTTCTTGGGTTGTTTATTAGGCACGGTTACGCAATAATGACCGACTCTCTAACTGCTCCCTAATTTTCATGCAACTTTGCACTGTTCTCGAAATTCTCAAGCTGTTGCTCGACCATTCCTGTGAAACAGCCACCTCCATTTCTTACGTTCCAAATAGCGCATTTTTTAATGCACAAACTTTGTTCGTTCTAGATTTGGTGCCGGTGGGCGCTGAAGAAATTGTGGTTGGTTATAACGAATTTCGGTCGAGTATCGTGCTGCTGCAGGAGTTGAAACATGCTCTACAGACTGCTGAGTACGAGTTGGAATCGATTAGAACGCGTTATAATTCTCTTAGTGGAAAGGTAGATTGTTTTTCCCATATGCTGAATGATTTTGTTTTCGGTGTGTATAATGATGGTCTTAGTTGAGTTCATTGTCAAGCGTTTAATGAAAATGCTTCTATGCTGACCGCATATGGATAACGTAAGTTGTAAAATTGATCTGCGCACCATCCGACTCGTGGTGGTTGTTGCATTCGATTGTGGTCGAATTTGAATTAGTCTCTGGAAGTGACTGTAAATGCGAGAGTGGACTTCTCGCATGCGGCATGGCTTGTTGGGAACTAGTTGACATTTGTCAACTCCGTTTGGCGAGGAGGGGTAGGGGGGGGGAGTACAAAAATGAAAGAGTAGGTTGCTTTATTTAGTTCAAAATTCTTCGAAATACCATCGAGTTATCATAAACAGGTGACATTGTTGATTTGCCGGAAGGTGGATGTTGCAATTTGTAATATGGGGATGGGGACAATTGAGAAGGCTTTCTGCTAGAGGCTTTGATTTCGTGAACTAATTTTTTTTCATTGGTCTAAACCGAAGTCATTGGTGTACAGGAGAGCGATGGAGGAGTAAAGGATTGGGTTTTGATCATGAATCATTCTCCAGTATTATAGTTAATACTTTATGTGTTCCGCAACAAAAATTGATCGTAACACAGTTAGTTATTACTTCATAGTAAGTCGTATTTCAAATCCATTCTTATTAGAACGTTGTTTGCTATTTCCTGAAATTTCCAGTTCTTTTCAAACCCATCTCTTTAAGTCGTTCCGTCCGGTCACGCCCGTCTTCCTTTTCCGGCATTCTTGGGTATACGATGATGAGAGTTGTCCTTAGCATTCAGTACAACTTGCGTTGTCAGCCTCGGTAAGGTCTGCGCAACTTCGGTGTTGTACTGCAACGGTCGATTGCCATTGCTTTTCGTAGCCTTATTTTATGAAAAGTGGCATACACAATCGGATGAGGCGGAAATTCGTTGTTACTTCCTTACTGAGAAAGAAGTTATAAAGTGATTTGTAACCTCGATAAAACTTATGCAACAGTGGCTTTAGTAACGCGTTGGTTTCTGTTGGAGGTTATAAGGTGAATAATTGTGTTCTGAATGCAGACATTCGAAATTGAACCGCGTATGAGGATTTCGTCAACAAATGAAATGCCGGTGTTCGGTGAAGAGAAAGAGGGAACGACTGCGGGCTTACCTTCGTCAAGTAGAACAATTACCGAGATGATCGAACTCTCCTCATCGCTCCCTCAGGCCGTAAGTCCCTTCTCCCATTCTCTACGAAAGATCAGATGGCAATTGTACCAGTTATATATGCAACCCAGTTGCAAAACATCGATAAGTATACCCAGTACAAACAGAAGAGTTAGTGCTCCATTCTTTCCGTCCATCTTCATATGTCAACGGAAAAGACCAAAAATGAATGGCAGAATAGAAGAAAATGAGTTCATGGAATGAAATATTTGAAAATTAAAGATCACAACCAAGTGCTGATATTAAGGATTAAGACCATCTGTGCGCGCATCACTTACTAGTCCGTTTTCCTTCAAATCCTTCATCCCGTAGTCACAGCCTATAGCAACAAAGGTCACCTCAGGTAAGAAATTTTTTTTCGATAGCTCGTCTTATGATCATATACTCACAATTTTCCTCTGATATTCTGGAGTCTTTCCTACAAAACTTCTAATAATAACTTGCGTAATTTCGCGGATTTCCTTCCTAGGTTTTAGGGACCTTCCTCCAAGATTTCTATTTGCCATGTAACTCTAACCGAGTATCTGCTGGAATTGTTTTAAAAAATTAAGAATTTGCACGGATCACCGAAATTAATGCAACTGGAAATGAGGTTCCCCATTTGTGATTGCAACAAGTCTCGCGAGTAGCGGGACTATAAGTGATTATAACAGTTTGTCATTGATGAGCTGCGATTTGTTGTTTTAATTTTTTCATAAGGCTCATTACAAACCTGAGATGTTAAAGGTGCGTAAGCGTAAGGCGAATCTTCCTACAAATAGTACTCCTGCTGAAACAAGAAGGCTAAGGAGAAGCTGATCGTCATTCCACTTCTGTTCCAAAACAAACCAGTGGAGTCGCGTCTTCATAGCAGATAATCGTTCATGTATCCTTTTAAGGTGTCATTAATGAGTAGTGAGTGTTGTCGCTTACGCCAATATTGCATATAGATTGTTTGCTTAAATTCACATTGTTTTCATTTTTCGAAGTTTTTATGTGCTCTCTCTATATATTAATTAGTTTGTATTTTGGAGTTGTATGATGTTGTTTTGTTCTGCTGAATGGAGTGCAGAGATGAACTTCCGTTGGATTTCCGTACAGTCGAATACTATTGTTTCAGAAATTCGAGAACACATTGATCCACCATGCAAACATTTCATTATAGGGAAATGTGGTTGTGATATGCTTTTTTTAATCGAAACGGACTCATTTTTTGTTATTTTCTGCTCTTATTTCATTCGGTTAGGTTTTAGGGTATCGTCATGACCCCCACTTTGTGAAATACGCCCACTGTTAGAGGAAGACTTTTCATCACTTTCTCCGCTGTGATATGGCCTTTTTCAATATTTGCGAGCACAAGCTATAAGTCGGAAGCTTTACGTACGTTGGTTTACGATAGTCTGCTTCGTTTCTGTCACCGTCGAATTTATTTATTTTATCCATATCTGTTCATTGTTCGTTCCATGTTTACTTATTTTTTTCGTACCGCAGTTACACCTCGCGCGAGCAGCAACCAACTGAATGAGCCATCACAGGGAAGAAAACTTCCTGAATTTCTGTTCCTACATTTAAAATATTAATACTTTTTTACATAATTGTTCGTATAACTTTTTCCAGAATAAATAAATGTTCGTTTGCATGATTTTGCTGTACGGCTCGAAAATTGGTTGATTTCCGTGAACATATCTGAGCAATATACACAGCGACGTGTCAGGGATTGTCTTCGTGAAGGGCGATAGGGAAGGTAACGGGCCGCCATACGGCATAAGCATAGATCGGCAAACCAATAACTGTGTCTTCAAACAACACGTTTTGCTAAACTCGGACAGTTCCATCCTAAAGCGGCTGTACTCAACGTTTTACTGCCCATTATCTCTCAAACAAAAGATGCGACACGTGTGTTTTTCTGTCCTCAAAAACCTCACACTATCACAGCCTCGTCGGCCATTGCAAATCGCTATTCGTCGCGTTGAAAACAACTTCGAAAGTACTCTTTATTGCATAAAAATGGCGATTTTTGTGCAACAAAAACTTATCAGTTGATCATTTATGTCGGCTATTCATTCGCCAAGGAGATGGGAGGGCGCTAACTTAATTTTAAATATTGTGAGGCTCTGCAACGACAACAGAGAAATGCCATTGCTACAACAAGAATTGCAGACCATTTTTTAATTGTTTATTCATAACACGGAACAAGTGACGTACGAGACGTGTAATTCGGAGTGGTCATCGTATTTTGAAATCTCTAGATGATGTTGGGCGGGTTCGAAATAGGTTGTATCCAAGCGGGTAATTATTTCACTACGCGAATGTTACCCCATTTTTTTGTGTTATTTGCTGGCAGGATACAGCATATTAACATGTACGGCGCTCATCGGCCAAAATCTGTGCTTTTTTTTGAGAAAAGTGAGCTGATTTCTTCGTCTCTGCTGGCAGTGGTATCGTGAACGGTTGAGGCTGAACAGTTTAGCGAAAGACATTCAAATAGTTTATTAATCTTTGAAAGTTCCAAACGAGTTCACCGTCATGTTCGTTCATACATGGAAGTTGTCTTGGTGGTATTATTAATGCATGAATAACTAAGCGTAATTGTTGTGTTTCTAACGAAGACGGGTAAACAAATGCTAATGTTATCCAAGGTGGGGGGAGGGGAGGTGGCGGTGGAGAGAGCAGCTGTGAGATATACTATGCGGCGCATACTAGGAATGGCAAATCTGGTGCGCCGACAAATTAGACTTATAAAGCATTGGTCATTGCGTTGGCATATGCGCATATGGAAGCATTTGTGCTGATTTTGCACTGCTTCAATTAGAAGCTCTGCCAAAGCGAAAGCAGGGGAACTGCTGAGTGATAAGGCTTGTTTTCTTTTCTAGGAGCAGTGCTAAACTGATTGAAGTGAGCGAATAACAGAAGGCAATGGATGAGGTTGGATCATCATCGGACGAAGATTATGTGCCATCAGAACACGGCAATGAATCTGAAGGAGATGAAGAACAGAATGATGACTCGGACGTTGGAGAACATGACCTCTCACTTAGCTCATCCAAGAAGCCTAGGTGCAATGGATGAGGTTGGATCATCATCGGACGAAGATTATGTGCCATCAGAACACGGCAATGAATCTGAAGGAGATGAAGAACAGAATGATGACTCGGACGTTGGAGAACATGACCTCTCACTTAGCTCATCCAAGAAGCCTAGGTAACTGATTATGTACGGTGTGAAGAAGACTTACAGTCTCATAAGTGCGCATCTTTCCTCTAAAGAAAGGAATTTCTTCGTTAGGGACACATTTGCAACCGAAAGACTAATTCCTACGCCATCATGAGCAGATCAGGTGCCAAAATCTTTGCCCCTTTATCTTGCGATGTTTTCGTTATTTATTTATGGCGTATGGAGTAACACACTTTTTTTGCTGACTTGGAACGCTTTGTCGAAGTCACTTGCTTCCAAAAGTTATGAAGGAAGCGGGCGGTTCTCGTTATTCTGCAATGATTTCTTATGAAATTATGCCTCGTTCTCTGTTACGGCTGTCGTTGAAGGGGGAGATGGGATGCTTTGTTATTGTGCTGCATTTATCAAATTAGAAATGCTCTTAATAGGTGTCGGAAATCGGTGGACAGTATTTCCGCTGGGAGAATTTTATAGTGTTTATGGAGAAACTTTTTTTTGTCTAAACTAAGTTACGAAATGCCTATTTGAACTTGTCAATTAAAGGGGTGAAAAAATGCTGCGAAATTGGTTGATTTATGTAATTTGTTCTTCGCTATAGCATGTCCGTCTGTTATGATTTCCCCATTCTCTACGAATCCCTCCCTTCTCTAGGTATGCACACGAATCGGGCCCGTTAGCCTTAGCATTGTATCCCAATAGTACTGCGTCAATTTTACTGTGGGTTACGTTGTACACATTCATCTCTTGTATGGGGCAATACTACCACTGCGATTTCGCTTTAGTGTTTTCTCATCAGATTGCGCCCTTGTTAAATAATTTGCTCGTATAGGAAATAGAGTATATGGTTTTCATCGAATTTTATAGAAATGATGAACGAACCGTTTCGGAGGAGAAAGAGGAAAGTGAAAAGGAAAGGCAACGACGCCTCGATGCACTTTTCGATGATTTCATTGGGGGCTCGTCATCTTCAATGGGCGATTCGCATGCCGATGAGTAAGTTTCGTTTTGGAAAGAGGAACACATAATGGTCTGAGATTAATGCGATTGATCCTATTCTTTTTCTTTCTCCTTTTCTAATTTTCACTTCCCCGTTTCCATCTTTTCAAGCTTTTGCGTGAAGCGGTTGCACGAAATCTCGTTGACATATGAATAGGAAGAGTTGGTTGTTAATCGCGTGAAATATTTGTGGATGAGTTGGACTGACTTGTTGAAGATTGCTATAAGGTTGATATGAAATGAAGATGATGTTTCAATTGTTGGGAAAGCAAACGATCTTTTTAAAGATTTTCTTTTGCTGAAGTGAGTATTTTCTTTCTGATTCGTCAAGTGTTCAATTTTTTTCTTGCCGCAAGCCATGTGCAAAGCAAAGGCTTGAATTTTACGAGTATCGGCCGCTATCGGTCTTTTGCAGCGGTGCTGGACTTGATTACACCATGAGTTGACGGTCGAGGTAGTTCAGGACTTCTCCTTCTGCTGAATTTTTCCGTCATTTCCTTTTCTCTTCCTCTCCTTTCGCCAGTTTCACAGCCAGATTACGGCTTTAATTCAAAATCGAACTGTGCATTACAACTGTTGTCTCTTCGCTTCGTTCTTTTCCTCGCCGCCGTCCAAGATGAATGGCCGAATGCTGAATTGTTAGGTGGCTGGGATGGTTTGGTTCTTTAAACCTTAAAAAAGGCAAAATTTTAGACCGACAACGTCATCAGCAACGATAAACGCAGAAGTTAAGAAACAAGGGGAGGCTGTGGATACTTGCGGCGAAAAGTCAGCAACCGAAACGAAAACTGTCACCGAAATATTCGATTTCGCAGGCGAAGAAGTCCGGTATAAATTTTTTTTCATTTTGCAGTTCGAAATCTCTAGAATAAAACCTGTCACCCTCTCGCTCTGAAGTTGATCTGAATCCTCGCCATTTTATGACCCTTTTCTCCATGGAAACGATTCATTCGTTTTGAATCCCGAGTTACGAACATCACTTTCAGAAACAAACGTCGCGCGCCATTCCCCGCCCATTCGCAAGACCCAATCTCATTTGGGTCCCTGCAGTGCAAATAATCTTCCGCCTCCTTGGCAATTTTGTAAGCGTGAAACATCCCGCTTCCGTCATCTTACGAGGTTTAGAATTCCTACTCGGTGTTGAAGAGAAGGAGTATCATTTAAGTTCTTAATTGATCTTTGTACGAAGCTTTGTGCAAATTCTCCTCGAGTTACGGCGATTCAAGCTATGATATTTCGACCTTTCGATAACGATAATGGTGCGGCAAAATTGTAAAAACAGTAAGTTTTGCGCAGAAGGCAACTGGCGAGGCCGTATGTGGTATGGTACGTTAGGAACGTACGCGTCTTTCACTTTGCGAGATGCTAGTATACAGCACCACTTCATACTGATCAGCATTCTGTGACACTAGTGGGTAGGCTTGACCAGTTTCCCTACTTTATTTTCAAGTTGCAGTGGGGTCGTCGTAACTCAACTCCATCGTAACTCGAAGACTGCGTTTACGTGTGTTGCAGTTACAAGGCGTGTGTGCCTGCGTGTGCGCGTGTGTTGTGTGTGTGTGTATGTGCGTGTGGTGTGGTGTGTGTGTATGCGCGCGTGTGTGTGTGCGTATGTGTGTGTGCGTGTATGTGTGCTCGCGTGTGGTGTGTGTGTGTGAAAATGGTAAAGCTCATGAAGCAGCGTACCTCTGATGGGGATAGTCGCTTTCGGTTGCTGGTTTCCTTTCGGAACTGAGGAATTTCCGACTTTTCATTCATATAACATTATAGAGTTCAGTTGAGGATCGGTACAACAATATCTACTCCGTAGGTAATGTGCCTGCAACCTCCGTCAAATATCTTTGTGAAATGACGAAAGCCAGAAACAGTTCAGTTCGTTAACGCTGCAACTTTCAAAGAAATCGGTAACAAAAACTGCATAGAATGAGGTCGACAACGAAAATCAGCTGTTCTTCAGCTCTCGTCCCTCGTGAAACTCCCAAGAGCACCAAGTCCGCTCTCCTGGGTGAAATTCGTCATCCTTGTTAGACATTTTCGGAACCTGAAAAACTACCGTGACTTCCCCAGTAGTCGGGAAATCCGCCGTACTAAAGGGGAGGGGTAGGATTACATCATCACATGACAATGATGTAACTTCCTCCTTCAGCCCTGTTCTCCCTCCCCTTGTTTCTTTACACTGAACCATCGTCAGCGGGTGTCCGCTTTGGCACTTTTCTCTCAGCAGTCCTCTCCTCCAGTTAACTGTCGGACATCAGAGCCGGAACGCGTGTATAGTTTATTTTTATCGTTGGCGCAGCGAGGAAGTGAATGCGACAAGGTTTTATGTTGCGTTTGTCGTTATTCGTAATCTGTGTGCAGTGTCGACAGTGACCTGTAAACGTGTGTTAAGGATTGAGAGGACAATACCCAAACCAGGCGACGACGTATTCACTCCACCGAAGACGAATGCATCGAAGCACAAGTAAGATTTTTAAGTAATGAAACGTTTGAGTTTCTATTATTTTTTTCACACATGTTTAGGCCGCTGAGCGCAGAAATAAGCTTCTGAACGAATACCAATTTGTTGCTTGGCTCTTTTTTATAATTTTGTCTTTATGTGATTGGTACCTGTTTGTAGAGCGTACTTAGTCTACTCTTTAATCATCTTTTTAGAAAGCGCTGCACACATATTTTTTGGCTGTTTTTTTGTCGCAGATTGGTAAATTTTTGTTGAAAAAAAATTTCCGCTCTTTTCATCCTTCAGAAACGACCTGTAATTGAGGGGAGATTATTATCTTGTGTTTACGATATGCTCGCTTGTTGAATCCTCTTAGTGGAACCCTCAGAAGCGATACTTCCATACCGTTTCCCTTAAAAAGAGTTTGCACTTACATCATGAATAAAGCTCATAGCAGCGATGTCACCGCCTCTAAGAAATACTTGTAATTTTTGTGCATGCTATTCCACGATTGCATTCGTACCAGAACGAGTCCCGAAAGTGCAGACGGTACTGAAGTTGTTTTAAAAAAAAAAGTGCATTACGATATCCCAGCCAAAAAAAACTTCAAAGGATATCATTTCTTCCATTCGCCCACAAAATTTTTTTTGTATCGTGATGTGCCGAACCGCAGTACAGCGCAATATTTTTACTGAAATGAACAGCGTATGTTCGAAAATTTTTGGAGGAAGGAACAGTAATTTTTGCATTACTTCCACTGTAAGCCAGTGACATCACTGGCTGTGAAAAAATTCGGGAAAAAGCTTGCATACATGAAATCCCAATTAATAGTACCTTTGATCATCAGGCACAGTAATCTGCAGCAGAAGAAAAAACACACATATTGCATTGACCTTAACGACCTACATAAATGCTATTGTCGCTTCAGTGGCTGAATGACATTGAGCACAACTTGCCCTGGCCATGATAACTGGGAAAATCTTTTGAGTCATGTATAGCCTTCAGTGTTTGCTCGAAGCTGAATGAGAGATCAGGGAAATTTTGCCCTGCTTTTTTTTCAATCGTCCGTAGGCAGCTTTCTTCGAAATTTTACTATTTCGGTCGAGGTCATGCAAAAGGGAGATAATCGTTGGGGGTCGCGGGTCTGTTCTCCAAACACGGAAGAGGTTCATGGAGAGCTAGCCCTGTATGGTTAGGATAACGTCGTTTTCTGTACTTAAGAGATTTTTTTTTCATTCAGGATTTCTTCTGGCGGTCTAGGCGATGCTGTAAAACTGCTATCAAAGAAGCCGAAAATGAGCGTTCTTGATAAGACACAACACGACTGGACGGTGTTTAAAAGCGAGCACGGCATTCATGTATGCATATAGCTCTTTTCCAACAATCTGTCGTCTACATGAAATGTGTCCCGCAAGGACAGTGCGATACTGAAAATCAATAGGCGAAGTCCTTACCAGTTTTGGCACTGCCGTTTAGGTCAGTAATGCCACTTTGCATCTCTTCCCCTACCATCTCTTACAATAAAGTACGTACATTGCACAAAAACCTCGCGAATTTCATCGCGCTATGGATTTTGTACCCTGTCACAGTTCAGCACAGCGGAACACAGAAACTATAAGATCTGTAACATAGTGGCATCATCGGTTCAGGCATTGGTTAGAAGGATAATGTGGCCGTCTTACCGCGAACAGGGTAAGTTGATATGGAGCATTAGGTTTCATTTAGCACTCGCCGTCGTGGTAAGGGATGAGTGTTTTCAGAGTATTGCAAGAGGTGCGTTTCTCCCTTCTCTTGTGCTGTTCATGGTTAATTTGTTAAATGGACCCATTGAATCGTTTGTTGTCTTACAAGATCTGAAATCTTACTGTTTATCTTATTATATCGAGTAAATAGCGCTTGTAAAGACAAATTCAGGTGAGGGAATTGTGCGCGGACAAGTAGCGAATAAATGTCCTTAAGGGATCGTTCGCAGCGTACAGTACGAAGTACATTTAATTAAAATTTAAAAGAATCATTTTTATAGCACCGGCGCATAGCTCAGCAAGGCTACATGGTTCTCAGACATCTAGCAGCTTAGTAATTGGTTTCTTATTCGCTCATAGAACTGAATCTGCTTTGAAGGAGGCCGATAGCATTATACCTTACCGTGGTATAATGTCGTTGACGTGCTCACGGGTGGATTAGGGCGTCTACTTGGAAGCCAGTTGTTATTTCTGCCTCCAAATTTTGCCTCTTTAGATATTCGGCTTTAGTGATTTTCTTTCGTCTTTAATATAAATTGAAGGTTGGGCGTTTTTCGTTGATACAGATGAAATACTCTGCTTTATTTGAATGCTCGTTTAATATGTAAGTTCCAAAAAATACACTGAAAATTTACGATTTGTTAGCTTAAGTTATCCTTGAAATACACTCCGAGAGTAAAGTTGAGGGTGAAATTGTCATACATAAATTTTAGTCTTGTTCACTTAGAGTATTATAAAGATTTTGCACTCGACGCTGTTGTAAACGTATTGTGGAAAAGCTGGAACTTTATATATAATATTGCTTTTGTAATTTTTCTTTTTGGAGCAAATTCTGAGGTCGGAGGTTTTTTTTTGTAGGATGAACTTCGAAGCCATAATCGTGGTCGTGATGGATACGTGGAGAAAATGGCATTTCTGCGTCGTGCTGACTTCCGGCAATTTGATCGCGAACGAGAAGCACGCAACGCAAACCGATCTAAGAAGTGAAGATTTGAATTAGCAGAGGCCGATAGAGTCGGGGCAACTGGCACAGTCGAGAATCATACTTATCGATGCATTGGGATCGCAGTCGACTGCATAAAAAGCAATATGAAAGGAGTGAAATGGAAAGGAAAATAACCGAAAGCCTGCTTTTAGAATTATTCAGCCGGCATTCAGCAGCCATGTTAGTTCTTAAGATTAAGAGTTCACATGGCGGCTAAATGCAGGAAATTGCGAGAGGGAAGGGACGCGGGGAGAGGGGCGGGGGGAGGGGGATACGGAAGGAGAGGCAAGAGGGGGATGCCAGTGTGCTTTTCGATGATCACAGCTGAATTGTTGTTGTTATATGGTTCATTATTTTACGGTTCTGTGGTTCATCGAACTTTCCATTGTTTTCAATTATTGCTTGATTCTGAATGATTTTTTCGGTTAAATGGTTTTTCGTTAATACGAAAGGATTGTTAGAGCTTTATTGCATTCTTTCAGTTGGCTTTGCTATCAGTGTTCGCGTTATTCAAACGTTTCGGTCTCCGATATCGTTGTAACCGTTTGACCGTCTACTAATCGCAGTGGCGGTTGGGTTATTGCTGAATATGGGCTCTAATTTGAACCTCTTGTTCAACGGTGATGTTGAAACGGATAATGTGCAAATTAGTATATATATCGCAAGTAAACATTGAAATATATCGATTGGCAATTTATTCGAAAATTCACATGCACGGGAGGGAAAGCATTATGAAAGTTTCATTTGTGGTCAGTAAATGAACATTTGATGCAAGATGGGTGATTCTCTTGTATTTTATTTCGACAACGGTCCTTCCGTTCCATTTTCTTCGAGGAAGCTAAACTGAAAGCCGGTAAGGTAATCGGGAAACAAAGTAATGAGTCGAGTACCTTGCTTTTTATTTTCTAACTTTGAGAGTTTCAGTTGCTCGCCAATGGAAACCGACACATGCGTCAAGCCTTTTGCCATACTGCAAAAATTTAGATATTCACTTGAGCACCTGATAACTTAGACTGACAGCTTTATAGCACGCGTGGCAGCCTTGCGTGACACTGCCGGCTAACTCTGATAATCCCAAAAGATCAGTTACATATCTATCTTATAATACGCCTATGTTGATAAGCCTTTTTTCGGTTGTGGTTTGTGAATACCTGTGTGATAGTACAGTTGAGGAAAAGTTTTAGGAACAGACTGGTGATCCAGGAAAACGGTGGTAGCGTGTGCGTACAAAGGAAGAAATTGGCGATGAAACTCATGCGGAATGGATGAGAAAAAAAAATGAAACAGTGGTCTGGTAACTTCGACGTGGGCATAGGCAAAAAATTGCAGTGGAATGTTGTAGAACGCCATTATCGGTGAACAATACAACGCCAGAGTATGACTTCAAATGCGAGCAAGTGAGAACACATTGAACGATGTACCGCTATGGCGTCGGATAGGCATTAGCTGAAGTACTGTAACCTTTTTGGCGTGAAAGTTAATTAATATCTTATTTTCCTGACAGGTGGCTGGCTATTCAGCGCACTACGCGGCAAACTCTCAACAGTTTGTAAACAATTATCTCTAAAGTAAACGGCGATAAAGTGCAGATTCTGAGCAGTTGCACAGACCGAAATTCCCCGTTGTGGTTTAAAAAAAAAGACCAGCTTGGAAACATGGCGCTTTTTAAACACAGAAGTCAGCCGAAATAAAGCGGTTGTTTTCGTTTTTTGGCACTGTTCGGTACGAATGTTTCAGTATACGACTAAGCAGGACTGGAAGGATTCATCAAAAATAAGATCAATTGGGAGGATATTATCAGGCACAAAATGATTTATTTCAATCATGAAAAGCTGCCCCCACATATTGTGAGTGGCTAGAATGGCTTATAAATTTTAGTGCGTTCCGCCTTGTCGACAGAGCTGCCCATGAATTCCGCTAACCCCAAAAAGAGCTTTAAAACTGACTTGATTGCACCGTTTGAGCCCCAAAAAGATGGCGTGCCATCGAAGCAGACTTACCTACAATGTTATGCAAAGTTCTCTGTCCGAAACCGATGTAACATCTCTTCTGAGGGTTTGTTATTTACTTGCATTCACAGATGGCGGTCACTTCGATAATAATAAACCTTGAACACGTTTAGGTTGTCATACCTGGTCTACTCTTTCCTTCGAACGAGATAGCGTTCGATAGATAACAGCAGCTTGCGATAGAAACGATATACCACCTCTGTTCGAACCTACAAGAATGGATACTGGACAGAAAAATCAAAAGCGTTCAGCTTAGCCCATTACCAAGCCACTACTGTCGTGATGATCTCTCACTGGACCTCACCGAGGCGGTGGTTTGCCGGGCTCCCACGGCTTAGAAATCGCGTTGTTGAACTGCTCGGCAAGAAAAAGTAAGCCATGCGCTCTGTTTATCACAATCTAATGCCTCGATCCATTCATCGCCGTTACTGAGTGGATGCAGTTAGTAACTGTTTGAGTTTCGTAATCGCTTGCAACGCGCTGTTTGAAGTATTGGAACTGGTTTTTGGAAAAGAATCTACTTGCAAGCACCAGACAGATAAGAATTTGAAGCTGCAACGTGCTCGTTAGAGAGCTTTTCGAAACCATTTATTCCGGGATAAAGTGACCGTAAAAAAGGAACATTGGAAGTGTGGGGAATAATTGTCACACTAACGCGAAAATAAAAGGCAGAGGATGTTCATGGGACCATATCGCTCCATCATCCATTCATCTTCGACTCCACCTGCAGAATCTCGTGCATTCAGCAGCAATATGTGCATCACGCTTCTACTTGCCTTGATCGCCACATGCGTTTCTGGAGACATTGCAACCGCTGATGAACCAGCCACCATGGCACTGTTGCAGCCCCAGTGGACAACGTTGGAGTTGTTGACGCCGAAGTTCCTCTCCGATGCCACTGCAGAAGCACGCCAACAGTTTGCTCAAATAATTTTTGACAACTCCCTCACTATCGCGCAAATTAGGGAAAAGCTAAATGAATGGGCCGCTCAGCAAGGGCCGGAGATTCAGGTGAGCGCCTCCTTCGTTGATTCCACATTCAGTTTCTTTCGTGTTAGTTGTTGAGGGCCGCATTGTTCTGCAATAATTAAGGGTGTGATTAATATCTGTACCGAAGGAGTGAAGACCCAAGCTGTGTCATCGCTCTTATAAGTGAATGTATGGGTTTCTCTTCAGAACTCTAACCGCCCCGTAATAATCACCGATATCATTATTCTTTCACAAGTCATGAGCAAGCCGCAGGCGTAATCGATGCCTTGGAACTATCTTCACATAAATATTGTCGGCTCATTCGTCTATATCAGACATGCTGTAAATGTCAGTGGGCCGAATTGACCCACCTCGAATGACTGCATCACAACTTGCTTTGACTCTGCTAAGATGCGCAATACCTATTCCCTGCACTCAGCCCGTCTTTTTAGGTGGTGCAACAAATTTGACAGTACGCCTGGTATTAGCGCCCCGACCGTCCTCCTAACTCATTGCATCAGGACGAAGTTAGTAAGCGGCTGTGCTCAAGATTTTCCAATTTCCGTTTGAACGATTCCAAGACTAGTTTTTGAATATATACTGTGTATATCCCATTTAAGTAACGCATTGCGTTCATTGGATATTCCGTACAGAATATTTAGTTGATTTCAGTCCGAATTCGAGGCTGCGCAAATGGAGATGAAGTCAGGGCTCGAGCAAGTAAGCAAAGCAATCCCACAATCATCTCTCAGCGATGCAGCGAAAGAAGCGTTCGCTAAACTACAAGAGATGGTGGCCGATATGGACCAGACCGCGGGGCAGCAACGAGAGCAAATAATGTCATATATCGACTCTCTACCGCAGGAAGTTCGCAGTGAGATGAACGGCTACATTCAGTCGGTGGTGAAAGACGCTGTTGTGGCAATCAAAGCGAAAATTTAGTAATTGCTATCTTCTTCATCACCGAGTGTGACGACTTTTCGGAGCAATATCTCGAATAAAATATAACTGTCGTTTTCTTCTCGAAGAAAAATATCGGTCCTTCCGCACAAGGGGTTTGCTTCAGAGGCCAATATGAAGGCGCATGCAGAAATAATATGGCTTATTCCCAGTTAATTAATAGCATATCAGCGAGATCCGATCTACACACTTATATAAGTGTCGTATTGCAACAATGTACAATAAGGTTGTCGGAACACTGCTGCCTGCCAAGCTTTTTGTTTTGTAAAACTGCTGTTTGCGTCAGTTAGATTAGATTGTGATAAACAGAGCGCATGGCTTACTTTTTCTTGCCGAGCAGTTCAACAACGCCATTTATAAGCCGCGTCATCACGGCCAATGGGCCCTTCGATGAGGTCCCGTCAAAGATCACGATGGAAGTACCTTCAGCACAAAGTCGGCAGCAACTTGATCCTTCGATCAATCAGTTAAAGGACTGTAAACATATCCGTTGTCAAACAGCACATTCTCAAATCGGCAGTATGGTTGAAATCATTTATATCGCTTTTAACAACAGACTAATTACGAGTAGCACACTTTACATATCGCTGTAAGCCAGTGATATCACTTCTGAACGTGATGGCAAACGTTTTTATCTCAAAGCTGGTATGAGCTACCTCTTAACGAGAAGATTGTTAGTACCTTTATTAAAACGATCTTAACTGTATGCAGTTCGTGAAAGCAGCGAGAGAGTTTAATGCACTTTTAAGAGAACATGACATGTGAGCCCCTAACGTGCGTTCTCACTTGACAGATGACACTGGCCACTTATGAGGTTTGCTATGACGAAATGTGGAATGCATATTTCGTAGGAACGTGCGATAGGAACTGTTCCTCCTACTAATTCAAGGGGCGTCATTTGTAATTCGTTTTGCGCCTTCAAACACGCTTACACATTTGTTCCTTTATTGGCAGTAGCTATTCAGTGAATAAATAAAATCGACAATACATACATCAGAAATAATACATGTTTTGTACAAATCATAATATATACATTCAATAATGGAAACACGTCCATGCACGGATTCGAGTCCTCATCTCCGTAATCGAGCGAGAGATCTACGATTGCCAACCTTTAAGGATAGAGTTTATGCGGATTTATGTAAAAGCAAAGTTAAAAGCAAATAAAATTACTACGCGTTCTGAATTATATATCGAAACTGTTCTAATTTTATTCATAGCAGAAAACAATATTTAGCAAGTAAAAGGCGGACAACATCAAAAAATCTTCTGTTAGCAGCTTGCACAGAAATTCTTATTTCTTGTTTAGCGTCCAGCGCATGAAGCTATTGTTTACCTGTCTGTAGCTGTTACCGCTGCGTTATTTGCGAAAGTATTCAGTGCACCAGGTGGATTGCAAAACCGAGTCGCACATATACCGCATGATTTCGGGTGGTCTGCATCCACATTCATTGACCATCGTAAGAATAATAATCACCACAATCAGCACGAATAGGATGGTCTTCATAGCTGAAAACTGATACATTGAAATATGGTTCATCGAGGATCGACGGTGGAGATTTGAAAGATTTTGAGCTCAAATTGGAGCAAGATTTTTCTTGAGATTCACAATAATGCACATGCGTTTATTCCATTCTAATCATTGACTGTGACTTACATTTTCATACCCGTAGTAGAAACTGTGTGCCGAAACAAGTGATCTGTGAAAGCACTCACGTCAACGAACTAGTTGCAGAAGTAAAAAGTTGGAAAACTTGGGAAAGGTGGAAAGGCAACCATCGTTGTACCTTTTACACACCGTTAACCGTAAAACAACGATTTTTTTGATTAGCTTTCTGCGTGCAAAACCGGCCATACAGTCGGTGCGCAGAGAACTTCCGTAATACTCAGAAACACTTTTTTGGAAAGTCGAATTTTCCAACTCGTAAACGTTGACCGCACCCAACAAAATAAAGATCACTGCAAAAAGACGGCATAACGCAACGATTTTCTAAAGTCAGTTGTTGGCGATATATTGAGACTGTCACATTCTTGAGTGCTCCAGAATGAATTGAGCAGAGCATGCAAATCGCTTAAATGATATGTGCCCTAAGAAGTTGAGTTAAGCGGTGTTGTATATTTATGCGAAGTGCCATCTGCGAAAGATTTTCCTTGAGGATGAAGTCTTACAGCTGTTCGAAAAGCTTTTCAGCAAGATAAATCGATACCTTTCCAAGAAGCGAAAAATATGTCTCTCCGTTTCTGTATCAGAGAATGTAAACCATTGCACTTACGATTACGCCTTCTATGGACCCCTTGAATATCAAAGTCAGCCTTAAATGGACCCTACCAAGCAATGAAATGTTCGACATTGCGACAAACTTTTTTATCCATTCTACAGCAGTTGCTGTTTAAATCTATTCTTCTCTAGAAAATCTAGATATCCACGTTTGACAACCCTCCTGACTTTTTCCTACACAGTTTTACTTAGCCTAAACAGCGTTGTCAAAGACGTTGAATGCTTGCTGAGCGGTCCTCTGGATCAACTTACGAATTATCCCTCACCAGCGCAAAATTATTGAGTGATAAAAATGCTTTAATAGCTGAGCGTTGGCACTCAGCGATCACGTCTCTTCAACATCCGCAAATATCTCCAGCTCAGTTGGCGTACGTCGATTATTGCCTGTTCTATTCGACAGTTTCCTTGGGTTTGTTTTTTCTTTTCGATTTTATATATATTTTGAGCGTTGCTTGTACACAGTACTTTTTAATCCCAATGCATTGTTTCATTTGTGAATCTGTGAAGCGGTCGTTCGTTGCTTCAATCAGATACGCCAATGAATTCCTTTAAAGATCTTACTGATGGGTACAACACTGTACAAAAATGATAAAGATGTATGAAAGGTTATAACTAAAATTTTTTCAAATGATCTCATTGATATCTTATTGCAAACCATTGTCTGATTTGCCGCAGTGCTTTAAAGATGGTAACTGTTTGCGAAAGTAAATAACAAAATAATTTAACTAAATTTCTCCTCAAATATTTAAATAGCCGCAATCAGCATTTGTTGTGTTTACTTTAAAAGTGTAGTTGTTGAGAAGAAATGTTGCCCATTTCACAGTGTTGGTTACGACTTTCCAGGTACTGTTCTCTTGCACGAACAAATTGTGTAATGAGGCGTTCTAAAGAACAATCGAAGTTTTATACCTCCTAAGCGTTTTCATAATAGTTTGCTACTCACGGGTGTAATATTGTATAAATAGTACTGTTATCAAAATTACAATAACATCGTTACTGGAGGCACAGCTTCTTCGACAGTTATATCTCTTGAAAGGCTTATAAGATTGTATTCGAAGAATTGTCTAGTGTCTGCTTAATTTTTTGCTGCATTTGCTCTCATTTGTACTTTTTACATCACTTTCCATTCGTTGTTGATTTTCATTGAGGAACCATCTGCGAAGCATTGCGACACTATGACTGGTGTTCTTTGGTTTTAAAAAAATTTTTTTAAAATGGAATGTGAGCGTAAAATATCGAAATTTACAGATAGTTGGCTTTTGGCGTTTGGATAGCGAAATCGAGCTGAGGGAATAGTTTGTTTAATTTGTTGTTTAGTTCTATCAACTCGAGGAAAGTTGCAAAATTTGAATATTATCACCTAAAACGGAATAGATAAAGAAGTTTGCTGCAAGATGAGAAATTCGCTTACTTTGCCGCCCTTTCTGACGTATTCACATGGCGGCTGTCACAAAAAAGAAGCACTCGTCGATTATATACATTTATCAACTGTCTAAACAAGGTGGCATTATTTGCCAGCTGAGCATGTCAAAAGCTGTTTAACACTCACTGCCAATTATTACGTCACGGGGGACGAGTGTCTTATGAAAAAAACATGTCAATTGTTCACTGTATTCCGTGTAATACTGTTGTTTTTGTATATTTTCTGCCTTTGAAAATCCGCTGCACAGCTCTGCTATGACACGAATAGTGGTGCCACTCGAAAACGCATTTAGGCAGTTTTCTGAGTGAGTCCTTTTTTGATGCTAAAATTCATGGAGAAATTGTTTGTCTCTTTTGCCTTATTAGGCCTACTTCTTTTACATAAAGCTTTCATATAATAATTTCGCCTTAAATCTGCAAGCAGTTCTAGTCAACGTTAAAAATAGTTGCACAGACCAAATGACTCTGTTTATAAAGAATCCCTATCCCTACTCCCTAACCCCCCTCCCCTCTTTCCTCTCTGTTTTTTTCTGCTATACGATGCTTGGATGGGGAGGTATACGAAAGGAAATGCGTTGTCTACATGCACCATTTATGCAAAAGGATACGAACACAAACGATGAGAAAAGATTGCTTCGATGAGGGATCGGAATTCGTACCGCTCAATCGTTTTCAATGCAAAAAAACATAGAAACCGTACAGTTATCCTTTTTCATTTCAAGGACTGTTTGCAAAATATTTTATAGCTTCTGTTCTAGTCTTTGGAAGCGCTGTTGTTTACATGCTTCACTTCCTCTTCCTTGCAATTTTGGCGTTCGCTCATAGAACCGGTTGCTTAACAAAGTACACCTATGTGATTGATGCTTTGTGAGTTTTTTTTTAGAGAAAGAGGCGTAAAAATTTCCACAATTCGGCGAAAATTCGGGTCAGTTCGCTTCAATGGACATAATGTTTATCAGAGCAAAATTATTGCCAAATTGATCTGCAGCTATATTTCCAGTTGCTTTGTGTAATTTAACCCTCCAACTTCAGCTCCGCAAACAAATCTTGGGAAACGAACGCAATTCACGTTCTTAAACGTATGCAGCAATGTGAAACGACTACTGCTCGTCGTTTTGATAAATACGTTCTTATGGCATATCCTGAATCAGTGGTAACGAAAATGAGACCAACGAGTAATTTTCCTGGCTGAAAATATTTAGTTAATTCTAAGTAAGTAGAAGTTCTACGTGCAAATATTTGATTAAGTCCAGACGATTGGAACTTTGCGCAGCAGCAGGCTTGGTGCTAACTAAAAGTAAGCGCCAAGAATACTGATCTAGAATGAAATTTATTCATAAAAGAATTTTATCATGCTACAAAAAACCGATTATCCTCAGCCGTTTGTAGCCTTACAGGTCAGTAGTTCTCAAGAAGGATTCGCAGTTTAAATTTACGTCTGCCTTAGGCCGTCTTTGAACGACTGCACTGCTGCTTATGCACAAGTGGTTGCATAAGTTTATGTGGTGCATTAGAGAAAATACTTGTGACTTCGAACGAAAAAAAACCATTGGGCGTCAGCTTGCGGAACAAGGAGATGAAAGCTCTGGCGCTATGAAATTGCTTTTGAGCATTTCTGCAACCGATTGGCTGTGTGACAGAAAACACGAAAGACTCATGTCGAGCAATTTTCTGGCGGACTTCCTCATTTGTCAAACCAATTGAACACATGACGTTATTCTTTACAATGCATTCTTCGTTCTGAACTCTTCAGATGATTTCCACCACTCAAACTTAACCTCTCCAACCGATCACAGTTTCTCTCCAAATTTAACAACTCTTTATCATTCCATAGAAGTGGGTTTCATCATAAAACATAATCTAGTCAAGATATATTTTCATGCTACAAATATTGTCTTAGTTTTGGAGAGCATTTTTTTCTGAAACGAGGATATTCCGCATAGTAAGTTTCCCCATAAAATGTTCTGTTTTGAAACGAAGTGAAAAAACTATCCACACAATCGTACTTTTTTTCCAGTAAGGAAAAAATTTGTTTTTTTTGAATTTTTTCGGTCATTTTTATCGATGGAAAAGGGCTTACATTTAATGCACCTTGCGTTCTCAAAGGCTCCTCTTCGATAAATTTCTCACTATCGAGACCACTTTCGGCTCACAAACTGAAAAAGTAATGCAGCAAAAATTGCCCATCCATCGACACTTAGCCCCTTCTCCAAAACTTCCACATTATAGAGAAGTGTCAGCTCTATAACTTCCAGGTGACCTATTTATTATTTAATATATTTCGTTAGCGACTAAATCCTGGCATAGGGTTAAAGCCTTCAGAAGATATCAAATCATGGTGTACAGTTATTGAATTATTTATTGATATGCTATAGGAGGCGTCCATGTGAATGATGTGGCTGCGAACAGCAGCAAAACTGTTCGTCAAATAAAATAATTAATCCACGACTTTCGCACATTAATGAAGATATCGTCCAAATCCGATTCTAAAGTGCTTTTTATCGTGTTTTGCCAAAATAACAGCGATTCATTCAGTGGATGGTTTCGAAAGCAGAAGTAACCTATCGTTCGAAATTAATGAATGTAGAAAGGAAGAAAACTGGAAATGACGAATGAATAGCAATCTGACATCTGGCCGCACATAACAATCGGCAAAAATGCATTAAATGACGACTATCAGCTATCATAATGAATTGATTTCGCCATTACCTTTGATAATCTTGATGCGCTTTCCACTAAGCTCCAAAGCACTGATAGCCGGAGACTTGAGCACTTTTTTCTCACAAAAAACCGATGGATTAGAAGATCCAAGGATTGTATGAAAATGGAGGAAAAAATTGACAAGTTGCTAATCTGCTTGCTGTTTGGGAAACTTTTGGGAACAGATTAAGGAAGACTTAAGTCACCACTCCAAATTTTTGATTGGTAAAATAAACTTTGAAGATCGTTTCCATCACTACTGTGTGCATCGTTCTTCTACCACAAGTATTTAGTCGTCCGGTTCACATTTGATTCGTTCTATAATCTGCCACAATCCACATTTTTCCAATGAAACAAATGCCGAGGGGTTCAGCTAAGGACTGTTGAGGCAAGAAATATAAGTATATCATTATCAGACTGAACCATAGTCAGATGTCAATTAGCCTAAAGCAGTAGCCGTAAAACATTTAAATTAATAAACTTAGAAAATTACATTTCCAGACCGTGTGGGAAGGTGTAAGTTTATATTTGATGATGATTGTTACCATACCCTCCATATTTCGTAAAATTTATGGCAACAACGTTGAAGCGAAGACATTTTAAAACAGAACTGAATGACTACGCAAGAGAATGATGGGAAACGGGTTTTTGCGAGAGAAGTCAGCTGAAAAAGTGCTGAAAAAAATTTGTAGGTGCTCTGAATGCTCTAGTATAAAAGATGGACCGCTTGGACAACTCACTGTTTGTTAAGGTGTCAGCTTCGCTCAATTTAAAACCTCTTCTTGCTCAACGGTACTGCAAAGGTTCATTTGGAGTCACATTCATAGAAATTTCGGGAAGAAAGCTCATCTTTGACGATTAAATAAGGCATGTGCTATATATATTTGCTTGCGATTTCAGATTTTAGATTTTAGATAAAGTTTTATATGAAACAGTGTCGCGGTCTTCTTCCAAGAAATCGCCAAATTGCCTTGGAGTGGTCAAACCAGTGTTTTGTAAAGAAATGATTTTTGGTTAATAGAATCCATTAAGAGCAATCTATGGCTGCAGCAGCATGGACGAAAAGAAAGGAAAAAATGAAAGTACCGCAATTATTTTTTAACAGGATCTCAACTTACGCTACTCAAGCGGTTGCACATAATTGAAGTACACTTGTAATGTCAAACCTATTAGTCACTTTTTTAAAGTTATATTATGATCAGCAGAA
>JPKZ01001874.1:4009-18243 GCA_000803305.1 Toxocara canis
CGCCAAGCTCTTGCCAGGAAGGAATTGAACGTCGAGCTAGCAGAAGAAACAAACACGGGCTGTTCGACCGACATACTCTTTTTATTCTTTTTACCTCTCCAGTTCGCATATCAATAGAGAAGGACATGAGGCAGGGTGGTCCCTTGTCACCCAAGCTTTTCACTGCCTCCCTCGAGGTGGTATTCCGCAAAAAGAACTGGAGAAATACCAGAGGTGATGGGCATAGGGGGACGTGATTATAATGTAGTACGTAAAATTTTAATGGGTATAGTTATAATGGATATAGTTATAATGGGTATGGTTATACAGCATAGACTTTGCATTATAACTGAACACTGTTGGCATGATCGTTCCCCTTCATTCAGTGTGAACTGTTTTTGCAAGTTTACACGTTTTACTTGGATTTGTTCAGGTGGTTCGTTGCCAAATTAGCTAGGCAGAATAGCTGTGTTCATTGACATGTATTATCCGGCCTTTATTGGCAGAAAAGATCTCATGGTGATTTCAACCCCATTCCTCTCAGCGCTCCTCGTCCCAGCTACTATCGTTCAGTACTAACGATTTACATGTATTTTCTTGTGCAACATACGACAGTAAGGCGCCTCTCTTTGAACCTGCCATTTGGGCACGTTTCGACTGGTAACTACACATTCAAGACAATTTCAGGCACATTTTTTTGTTTCTTCAATGTTAGCCTGGCGATTTCAGCTGTTCTGTTTACTGGGGTTGCACGACGATGGATTTTAGAAACTTTGTTTTCGCTTCATGGCATTCTTGTCAAACGAACCAACAAAAAATACCTTTCGCCATGAACTCTGAACCTCGGATATTCGAAAATGTCAAAGATGATACTCCAATCTTACGGCCACTTCCCCAGTGATACACATACACAATATGCAGGCCTTCGTAATTCATAGTGACTCACTGAGCTCAGTAATAGTCTGATAGTTGAATAGCAGCTTAAACGAAGTTATGGCTGTTACACTATTTTGTATAAAGTTTAAAAGTACGAAAAGTTTCAAGAAAAATCCATTGAAATCGAGTTAGTTGGTGAAATGTTATGTTTGTAGATAAAAACGCCCAACCTAGTACATCCGCGGTCAGGGATCATTGACAGCGATCACACCAACCATTCGCAGCATGAGAAATTAAAGATTTAGAAATTTCATCAAAATTGACCTACGATGAGCTATTGAAATACACTCTTCAACAAGTAACGCATGTTAAATATACTTTTGAATAGCTTCACATATCTCATGCCTGCTTCTCTTGTATGAGTGCACTCCCTAACAGCGCCGCTACTACTGTAGCGTTTGTACACTATCTCGCCAACTGTTCACCAACCCGCCACTGCACTCTCTCTCTCTCGAAGTGATTGTCTTAAGGCGTGAGAGATGTGTTTAGCGTCAGTGTCGCGTTGTCTGCCGATGGCTAGCGCTGCACTATTTTCGAGCTGTTGTTGTGTCTGGTATTGGAGCGAGGCGATCGTCAGATGCGAGTGGAGGTTAGCAGTTGCTGAAAAGGAAATTTGGCAGGTCGGAGAAGGAAGGGAAAAAAAGGGTGACTTGTTGATATTTTAAAAGTAAGACGAGAGCGTTAACAGTAGAAAAGTATGAAAAAAGTTTCGAAGATGCGTGAAAGGGGTATTGGCGTAACAACAGTTGGAAGCTCTTATTGTCATTGTTGTAATTGGTTTTAAATAGGCTTTTCTTATCCGTTTTTCCTGTTGTTGTTTTAATTGTAAATATTTAGGAGCGTTCTAAAAAACATCCAAAAAAAAGGAACCGAAAAATTTCTTCATCACATAAATAATAGCTGTGTGTGTTTTTTTTTGTTATTGTGAGCGTCTGTGGATTGCTTTTTCTTCATAACGGTATGGCGTTCGTTATTGTAAGTGTTTATTTTCTTAATTTTCTTTCGCATTTTGACCGATTAAGGAAAGTGGTTTTTTTCAATTTCTGGTTTGTTTTTTGGTTATTGTGTAGTTCTGAAGCGTCTGAAGAGGAAAAGCGATGCGCAACGAGCGCGATAGGCGAGGGAGGCGTATAGGGTTAAGAAAAAATGCGTAGAAGGAAATGCGACCGCGATAGAAAGCAGCAACGCAGCGATCAGTGTAGGTAGCGTAGGTGCGCCTAGTGTAAGTAGTAGCGTAGAAAGCGCAAAGCGCGCTACGTATGAAAATAAATGCCGTTGCGGATGGAGCCGAGCGCAGCGGCGTGGTGGATGGAGAGCGACGTGAAGAAGTCGTCATAAATATGAGCATAACGGCGGAAGCTCTGTGCGAGCGCCTCAAAAACGCCGCGCTTAATTCGCTACATCCCATCCCCTGGCCCGCAAACAAAAGCTTGCTAGATGTGATCGCCGAGCTCCTCCAACTAGTACAAGCAATCATCGGCAGCGAGCTTGGAGAAGAGAAGGTGCGCGACCTCCTCGATACCCTAGGTTGGTTGGACTCGCAAACAATATATGTTTATTTAGAAGCAACCGCAGTGATAAGCGTAGTTGTAGTACAGCCGTATATATGGACGTTAAAAACAGCTAACGCGAAGTCGATTGCTCCGTATAGGTACCTCAGGCATTATATACATAATTCTCCAGATTTAGAAGCAAGTGATAAGCGTAGTTGTAGTACAGCGGTATATATGGACGTTAAGAAGAGCTAACGCGGGGTCGATTGCTCCGTATAGGTAAGGTACGCATTATATACATAATTCTCCAGATGGCTGGGAACTAGTTTTAGTCCCAGTAGTTCTTCCCGATCGTCACGTGATAAGTGCATATCGTAGGAGCGCAAAAATTTTCGAATATTATGGCTACCTCCTTAACCCCATTTCGGATGAGACGCGATTAGCTGTATCAGGTACGTTAGAGGTCTTGCACCTAGGCGTCGATCATGCTTTCGTTAATAGTAGGGATGTGGTGTGGCAGCATGACATAATTGCATGCTTCATGATCGACGTAATTGCATGCTTCACAGCGCAGCAGGTGATGGACATCGCATTTGATACTACCCGTTTTCATCAAACACCCCATTTCAGATGAGACGCGATTAGCTGTATCAGGTACGTTAGAGGTCTTGCACCTAGGCGTCGATCATGCTTTCGTTAATAGTAGGGATGTGGTGTGGCAGCATGACATAATTGCATGCTTCATGATCGACGTAATTGCATGCTTCACAGCGCAGCAGGTGATGGACATCGCATTTGATACTACCCGTTTTCATCAAACACCCCATTTCAGATGAGACGCGATTAGCTGTATCAGGTACGTTAGAGGTCTTGCACCTAGGCGTCGATCATGCTTTCGTTAATAGTAGGGATGTGGTGTGGCAGCATGACATAATTGCATGCTTCATGATCGACGTAATTGCATGCTTCACAGCGCAGCAGGTGATGGACATCGCATTTGATACTACCCGTTTTCATCAAACACCCCATTTCAGATGAGACGCGATTAGCTGTATCAGGTACGTTAGAGGTCTTGCACCTAGGCGTCGATCATGCTTTCGTTAATAGTAGGGATGTGGTGTGGCAGCATGACATAATTGCATGCTTCATGATCGACGTAATTGCATGCTTCACAGCGCAGCAGGTGATGGACATCGCATTTGATACTACCCGTTTTCATCAAACACCCCATTTCAGATGAGACGCGATTAGCTGTATCAGGTACGTTAGAGGTCTTGCACCTAGGCGTCGATCATGCTTTCGTTAATAGTAGGGATGTGGTGTGGCAGCATGACATAATTGCATGCTTCATGATCGACGTAATTGCATGCTTCACAGCGCAGCAGGTGATGGACATCGCATTTGATACTACCCGTTTTCATCAAACACCCCATTTCAGATGAGACGCGATTAGCTGTATCAGGTACGTTAGAGGTCTTGCACCTAGGCGTCGATCATGCTTTCGTTAATAGTAGGGATGTGGTGTGGCAGCATGACATAATTGCATGCTTCATGATCGACGTAATTGCATGCTTCACAGCGCAGCAGGTGATGGACATCGCATTTGATACTACCCGTTTTCATCAAACACCCCATTTCAGATGAGACGCGATTAGCTGTATCAGGTACGTTAGAGGTCTTGCACCTAGGCGTCGATCATGCTTTCGTTAATAGTAGGGATGTGGTGTGGCAGCATGACATAATTGCATGCTTCATGATCGACGTAATTGCATGCTTCACAGCGCAGCAGGTGATGGACATCGCATTTGATACTACCCGTTTTCATCAAACACCCCATTTCAGATGAGACGCGATTAGCTGTATCAGGTACGTTAGAGGTCTTGCACCTAGGCGTCGATCATGCTTTCGTTAATAGTAGGGATGTGGTGTGGCAGCATGACATAATTGCATGCTTCATGATCGACGTAATTGCATGCTTCACAGCGCAGCAGGTGATGGACATCGCATTTGATACTACCCGTTTTCATCAAACACCCCATTTCAGATGAGACGCGATTAGCTGTATCAGGTACGTTAGAGGTCTTGCACCTAGGCGTCGATCATGCTTTCGTTAATAGTAGGGATGTGGTGTGGCAGCATGACATAATTGCATGCTTCATGATCGACGTAATTGCATGCTTCACAGCGCAGCAGGTGATGGACATCGCATTTGATACTACCCGTTTTCATCAAACACCCCATTTCAGATGAGACGCGATTAGCTGTATCAGGTACGTTAGAGGTCTTGCACCTAGGCGTCGATCATGCTTTCGTTAATAGTAGGGATGTGGTGTGGCAGCATGACATAATTGCATGCTTCATGATCGACGTAATTGCATGCTTCACAGCGCAGCAGGTGATGGACATCGCATTTGATACTACCCGTTTTCATCAAACACCCCATTTCAGATGAGACGCGATTAGCTGTATCAGGTACGTTAGAGGTCTTGCACCTAGGCGTCGATCATGCTTTCGTTAATAGTAGGGATGTGGTGTGGCAGCATGACATAATTGCATGCTTCATGATCGACGTAATTGCATGCTTCACAGCGCAGCAGGTGATGGACATCGCATTTGATACTACCCGTTTTCATCAAACACCCCATTTCAGATGAGACGCGATTAGCTGTATCAGGTACGTTAGAGGTCTTGCACCTAGGCGTCGATCATGCTTTCGTTAATAGTAGGGATGTGGTGTGGCAGCATGACATAATTGCATGCTTCATGATCGACGTAATTGCATGCTTCACAGCGCAGCAGGTGATGGACATCGCATTTGATACTACCCGTTTTCATCAAACACCCCATTTCAGATGAGACGCGATTAGCTGTATCAGGTACGTTAGAGGTCTTGCACCTAGGCGTCGATCATGCTTTCGTTAATAGTAGGGATGTGGTGTGGCAGCATGACATAATTGCATGCTTCATGATCGACGTAATTGCATGCTTCACAGCGCAGCAGGTGATGGACATCGCATTTGATACTACCCGTTTTCATCAAACACCCCATTTCAGATGAGACGCGATTAGCTGTATCAGGTACGTTAGAGGTCTTGCACCTAGGCGTCGATCATGCTTTCGTTAATAGTAGGGATGTGGTGTGGCAGCATGACATAATTGCATGCTTCATGATCGACGTAATTGCATGCTTCACAGCGCAGCAGGTGATGGACATCGCATTTGATACTACCCGTTTTCATCAAACACCCCATTTCAGATGAGACGCGATTAGCTGTATCAGGTACGTTAGAGGTCTTGCACCTAGGCGTCGATCATGCTTTCGTTAATAGTAGGGATGTGGTGTGGCAGCATGACATAATTGCATGCTTCATGATCGACGTAATTGCATGCTTCACAGCGCAGCAGGTGATGGACATCGCATTTGATACTACCCGTTTTCATCAAACACCCCATTTCAGATGAGACGCGATTAGCTGTATCAGGTACGTTAGAGGTCTTGCACCTAGGCGTCGATCATGCTTTCGTTAATAGTAGGGATGTGGTGTGGCAGCATGACATAATTGCATGCTTCATGATCGACGTAATTGCATGCTTCACAGCGCAGCAGGTGATGGACATCGCATTTGATACTACCCGTTTTCATCAAACACCCCATTTCAGATGAGACGCGATTAGCTGTATCAGGTACGTTAGAGGTCTTGCACCTAGGCGTCGATCATGCTTTCGTTAATAGTAGGGATGTGGTGTGGCAGCATGACATAATTGCATGCTTCATGATCGACGTAATTGCATGCTTCACAGCGCAGCAGGTGATGGACATCGCATTTGATACTACCCGTTTTCATCAAACACCCCATTTCAGATGAGACGCGATTAGCTGTATCAGGTACGTTAGAGGTCTTGCACCTAGGCGTCGATCATGCTTTCGTTAATAGTAGGGATGTGGTGTGGCAGCATGACATAATTGCATGCTTCATGATCGACGTAATTGCATGCTTCACAGCGCAGCAGGTGATGGACATCGCATTTGATACTACCCGTTTTCATCAAACACCCCATTTCAGATGAGACGCGATTAGCTGTATCAGGTACGTTAGAGGTCTTGCACCTAGGCGTCGATCATGCTTTCGTTAATAGTAGGGATGTGGTGTGGCAGCATGACATAATTGCATGCTTCATGATCGACGTAATTGCATGCTTCACAGCGCAGCAGGTGATGGACATCGCATTTGATACTACCCGTTTTCATCAAACACCCCATTTCAGATGAGACGCGATTAGCTGTATCAGGTACGTTAGAGGTCTTGCACCTAGGCGTCGATCATGCTTTCGTTAATAGTAGGGATGTGGTGTGGCAGCATGACATAATTGCATGCTTCATGATCGACGTAATTGCATGCTTCACAGCGCAGCAGGTGATGGACATCGCATTTGATACTACCCGTTTTCATCAAACACCCCATTTCAGATGAGACGCGATTAGCTGTATCAGGTACGTTAGAGGTCTTGCACCTAGGCGTCGATCATGCTTTCGTTAATAGTAGGGATGTGGTGTGGCAGCATGACATAATTGCATGCTTCATGATCGACGTAATTGCATGCTTCACAGCGCAGCAGGTGATGGACATCGCATTTGATACTACCCGTTTTCATCAAACACCCCATTTCAGATGAGACGCGATTAGCTGTATCAGGTACGTTAGAGGTCTTGCACCTAGGCGTCGATCATGCTTTCGTTAATAGTAGGGATGTGGTGTGGCAGCATGACATAATTGCATGCTTCATGATCGACGTAATTGCATGCTTCACAGCGCAGCAGGTGATGGACATCGCATTTGATACTACCCGTTTTCATCAAACACCCCATTTCAGATGAGACGCGATTAGCTGTATCAGGTACGTTAGAGGTCTTGCACCTAGGCGTCGATCATGCTTTCGTTAATAGTAGGGATGTGGTGTGGCAGCATGACATAATTGCATGCTTCATGATCGACGTAATTGCATGCTTCACAGCGCAGCAGGTGATGGACATCGCATTTGATACTACCCGTTTTCATCAAACACCCCATTTCAGATGAGACGCGATTAGCTGTATCAGGTACGTTAGAGGTCTTGCACCTAGGCGTCGATCATGCTTTCGTTAATAGTAGGGATGTGGTGTGGCAGCATGACATAATTGCATGCTTCATGATCGACGTAATTGCATGCTTCACAGCGCAGCAGGTGATGGACATCGCATTTGATACTACCCGTTTTCATCAAACACCCCATTTCAGATGAGACGCGATTAGCTGTATCAGGTACGTTAGAGGTCTTGCACCTAGGCGTCGATCATGCTTTCGTTAATAGTAGGGATGTGGTGTGGCAGCATGACATAATTGCATGCTTCATGATCGACGTAATTGCATGCTTCACAGCGCAGCAGGTGATGGACATCGCATTTGATACTACCCGTTTTCATCAAACACCCCATTTCAGATGAGACGCGATTAGCTGTATCAGGTACGTTAGAGGTCTTGCACCTAGGCGTCGATCATGCTTTCGTTAATAGTAGGGATGTGGTGTGGCAGCATGACATAATTGCATGCTTCATGATCGACGTAATTGCATGCTTCACAGCGCAGCAGGTGATGGACATCGCATTTGATACTACCCGTTTTCATCAAACACCCCATTTCAGATGAGACGCGATTAGCTGTATCAGGTACGTTAGAGGTCTTGCACCTAGGCGTCGATCATGCTTTCGTTAATAGTAGGGATGTGGTGTGGCAGCATGACATAATTGCATGCTTCATGATCGACGTAATTGCATGCTTCACAGCGCAGCAGGTGATGGACATCGCATTTGATACTACCCGTTTTCATCAAACACCCCATTTCAGATGAGACGCGATTAGCTGTATCAGGTACGTTAGAGGTCTTGCACCTAGGCGTCGATCATGCTTTCGTTAATAGTAGGGATGTGGTGTGGCAGCATGACATAATTGCATGCTTCATGATCGACGTAATTGCATGCTTCACAGCGCAGCAGGTGATGGACATCGCATTTGATACTACCCGTTTTCATCAAACACCCCATTTCAGATGAGACGCGATTAGCTGTATCAGGTACGTTAGAGGTCTTGCACCTAGGCGTCGATCATGCTTTCGTTAATAGTAGGGATGTGGTGTGGCAGCATGACATAATTGCATGCTTCATGATCGACGTAATTGCATGCTTCACAGCGCAGCAGGTGATGGACATCGCATTTGATACTACCCGTTTTCATCAAACACCCCATTTCAGATGAGACGCGATTAGCTGTATCAGGTACGTTAGAGGTCTTGCACCTAGGCGTCGATCATGCTTTCGTTAATAGTAGGGATGTGGTGTGGCAGCATGACATAATTGCATGCTTCATGATCGACGTAATTGCATGCTTCACAGCGCAGCAGGTGATGGACATCGCATTTGATACTACCCGTTTTCATCAAACACCCCATTTCAGATGAGACGCGATTAGCTGTATCAGGTACGTTAGAGGTCTTGCACCTAGGCGTCGATCATGCTTTCGTTAATAGTAGGGATGTGGTGTGGCAGCATGACATAATTGCATGCTTCATGATCGACGTAATTGCATGCTTCACAGCGCAGCAGGTGATGGACATCGCATTTGATACTACCCGTTTTCATCAAACACCCCATTTCAGATGAGACGCGATTAGCTGTATCAGGTACGTTAGAGGTCTTGCACCTAGGCGTCGATCATGCTTTCGTTAATAGTAGGGATGTGGTGTGGCAGCATGACATAATTGCATGCTTCATGATCGACGTAATTGCATGCTTCACAGCGCAGCAGGTGATGGACATCGCATTTGATACTACCCGTTTTCATCAAACACCCCATTTCAGATGAGACGCGATTAGCTGTATCAGGTACGTTAGAGGTCTTGCACCTAGGCGTCGATCATGCTTTCGTTAATAGTAGGGATGTGGTGTGGCAGCATGACATAATTGCATGCTTCATGATCGACGTAATTGCATGCTTCACAGCGCAGCAGGTGATGGACATCGCATTTGATACTACCCGTTTTCATCAAACACCCCATTTCAGATGAGACGCGATTAGCTGTATCAGGTACGTTAGAGGTCTTGCACCTAGGCGTCGATCATGCTTTCGTTAATAGTAGGGATGTGGTGTGGCAGCATGACATAATTGCATGCTTCATGATCGACGTAATTGCATGCTTCACAGCGCAGCAGGTGATGGACATCGCATTTGATACTACCCGTTTTCATCAAACACCCCATTTCAGATGAGACGCGATTAGCTGTATCAGGTACGTTAGAGGTCTTGCACCTAGGCGTCGATCATGCTTTCGTTAATAGTAGGGATGTGGTGTGGCAGCATGACATAATTGCATGCTTCATGATCGACGTAATTGCATGCTTCACAGCGCAGCAGGTGATGGACATCGCATTTGATACTACCCGTTTTCATCAAACACCCCATTTCAGATGAGACGCGATTAGCTGTATCAGGTACGTTAGAGGTCTTGCACCTAGGCGTCGATCATGCTTTCGTTAATAGTAGGGATGTGGTGTGGCAGCATGACATAATTGCATGCTTCATGATCGACGTAATTGCATGCTTCACAGCGCAGCAGGTGATGGACATCGCATTTGATACTACCCGTTTTCATCAAACACCCCATTTCAGATGAGACGCGATTAGCTGTATCAGGTACGTTAGAGGTCTTGCACCTAGGCGTCGATCATGCTTTCGTTAATAGTAGGGATGTGGTGTGGCAGCATGACATAATTGCATGCTTCATGATCGACGTAATTGCATGCTTCACAGCGCAGCAGGTGATGGACATCGCATTTGATACTACCCGTTTTCATCAAACACCCCATTTCAGATGAGACGCGATTAGCTGTATCAGGTACGTTAGAGGTCTTGCACCTAGGCGTCGATCATGCTTTCGTTAATAGTAGGGATGTGGTGTGGCAGCATGACATAATTGCATGCTTCATGATCGACGTAATTGCATGCTTCACAGCGCAGCAGGTGATGGACATCGCATTTGATACTACCCGTTTTCATCAAACACCCCATTTCAGATGAGACGCGATTAGCTGTATCAGGTACGTTAGAGGTCTTGCACCTAGGCGTCGATCATGCTTTCGTTAATAGTAGGGATGTGGTGTGGCAGCATGACATAATTGCATGCTTCATGATCGACGTAATTGCATGCTTCACAGCGCAGCAGGTGATGGACATCGCATTTGATACTACCCGTTTTCATCAAACACCCCATTTCAGATGAGACGCGATTAGCTGTATCAGGTACGTTAGAGGTCTTGCACCTAGGCGTCGATCATGCTTTCGTTAATAGTAGGGATGTGGTGTGGCAGCATGACATAATTGCATGCTTCATGATCGACGTAATTGCATGCTTCACAGCGCAGCAGGTGATGGACATCGCATTTGATACTACCCGTTTTCATCAAACACCCCATTTCAGATGAGACGCGATTAGCTGTATCAGGTACGTTAGAGGTCTTGCACCTAGGCGTCGATCATGCTTTCGTTAATAGTAGGGATGTGGTGTGGCAGCATGACATAATTGCATGCTTCATGATCGACGTAATTGCATGCTTCACAGCGCAGCAGGTGATGGACATCGCATTTGATACTACCCGTTTTCATCAAACACCCCATTTCAGATGAGACGCGATTAGCTGTATCAGGTACGTTAGAGGTCTTGCACCTAGGCGTCGATCATGCTTTCGTTAATAGTAGGGATGTGGTGTGGCAGCATGACATAATTGCATGCTTCATGATCGACGTAATTGCATGCTTCACAGCGCAGCAGGTGATGGACATCGCATTTGATACTACCCGTTTTCATCAAACACCCCATTTCAGATGAGACGCGATTAGCTGTATCAGGTACGTTAGAGGTCTTGCACCTAGGCGTCGATCATGCTTTCGTTAATAGTAGGGATGTGGTGTGGCAGCATGACATAATTGCATGCTTCATGATCGACGTAATTGCATGCTTCACAGCGCAGCAGGTGATGGACATCGCATTTGATACTACCCGTTTTCATCAAACACCCCATTTCAGATGAGACGCGATTAGCTGTATCAGGTACGTTAGAGGTCTTGCACCTAGGCGTCGATCATGCTTTCGTTAATAGTAGGGATGTGGTGTGGCAGCATGACATAATTGCATGCTTCATGATCGACGTAATTGCATGCTTCACAGCGCAGCAGGTGATGGACATCGCATTTGATACTACCCGTTTTCATCAAACACCCCATTTCAGATGAGACGCGATTAGCTGTATCAGGTACGTTAGAGGTCTTGCACCTAGGCGTCGATCATGCTTTCGTTAATAGTAGGGATGTGGTGTGGCAGCATGACATAATTGCATGCTTCATGATCGACGTAATTGCATGCTTCACAGCGCAGCAGGTGATGGACATCGCATTTGATACTACCCGTTTTCATCAAACACCCCATTTCAGATGAGACGCGATTAGCTGTATCAGGTACGTTAGAGGTCTTGCACCTAGGCGTCGATCATGCTTTCGTTAATAGTAGGGATGTGGTGTGGCAGCATGACATAATTGCATGCTTCATGATCGACGTAATTGCATGCTTCACAGCGCAGCAGGTGATGGACATCGCATTTGATACTACCCGTTTTCATCAAACACCCCATTTCAGATGAGACGCGATTAGCTGTATCAGGTACGTTAGAGGTCTTGCACCTAGGCGTCGATCATGCTTTCGTTAATAGTAGGGATGTGGTGTGGCAGCATGACATAATTGCATGCTTCATGATCGACGTAATTGCATGCTTCACAGCGCAGCAGGTGATGGACATCGCATTTGATACTACCCGTTTTCATCAAACACCCCATTTCAGATGAGACGCGATTAGCTGTATCAGGTACGTTAGAGGTCTTGCACCTAGGCGTCGATCATGCTTTCGTTAATAGTAGGGATGTGGTGTGGCAGCATGACATAATTGCATGCTTCATGATCGACGTAATTGCATGCTTCACAGCGGCGTCACTGACAACCATCAGGTCGTTTACGATGGTGTAGGTTGGGATGACGAGAACACCACAACGATGGACGATGCACATTAACAACGGCCATTCGTCTCACATCGTTAGTTCGTCCTTTTCCATTTTTCGTATCGTGCAGCCGATAACCCACATTGGCTGTGGGCAGCACGTCGTCTGGCGCACCAATCCGTGGTCTGCAACCAAGCTTGCATGGAATCGGTGCGGCTAGAGTCGATATCTCAAACGCGGAGAGGCGTGAGGTGCGATGAAGCGGCTTCTCGCGACTACCGTCGCGAGACGAGGAAGATGTTGAGTTTTTACACGAACTTTCTGTAATGTCAATTGAAAACATTAGGGCTAAGTGTGACTCAGTTTCGTTCGCACAGACTTGTGTAAGCACCCGAAAGTCGAGTGTTTACTTGGGAAGGAAGTTTGAGGGGTGCAGGTGTGCATCTGTTGCGGGGCGATATTGGGTTGGGTGTTGCGACAGGGGATTGTAAAACAGATGAATACTGCCTTGAGGCAGCATTTAGTTTCGAAATGTTTTGAATTTTGCAAGCGGTTCGGTTCGTTCGAGTCGCCTTTCTCATATCGCCTCACCAGTTATTCCTCGTTTTGTATGTTTTCTTTGGTGTCTACCGGTTGCCTCGCCAGTGATACTCCTCGTTTTTGTATGTTTCTTTGGTGTCTACTGGTTGCCTATCTAGTGACATTCCTCTTTTGTCTGTTTCTCCTGATCTCTCCCAACGTGTATAAATACCGAAACTTTTGACCACAGTGGTGTCTTGTTTTCGTTGTCACGTGGCGTTAGTGGTCGATGGGATGGGCGGTAGGACATGTTTCTCTGCGCTTGGGGCTGTTTGGTTCACTTGGGATAGTTTGAGTCACGAGCGGAGGCTTTGTCCTGCTTCCCTTCCTTTGGCGGAATTCATTTAGTACCTTTGTCACACAGCATATAGTGTTAATTGTTACGTTATCATGGGTTAGTTCGATAGTTAAGTAACGTTGATTGCCGTCTTTTGGTGTATCATCGTACGTTGTAGGTTATCATGTCGTGTTAGTTTTTGTTATCCTTGGTAGGCCCGTTAGTTGAGCTCTGTTGTATAATGTCGTATTTAGGTAAATGATTATACGTTGTAGGTTGTTAAGTCGTGTTAGTTTTTACGTTGTTACTGGTTTTCGTTACTTTGAGTTGCGTTGTTTATTGTCGTTTTTTGGCGTAGCAGTATATTTTGTCAGATAGCATCGTTATGCTGGAGTATCGTTATGCTTTGTAGGTTGCCGTATAGTGTTTGGCTCTTCGTTATCACTGATTCGTACGTTAGTTAAGTTGTGTGGTTTAGTATCGGTTTAGTGCTTTATTTCAATTAAAGGTTTAATTACCCAAGTTTGAGTTTGAGTTGTGTGACACGGTAGCCATCGTTGCGATGGTGCACCCACATGGCAGGTGCTGGCAGTCGGGAGTGATTTGGGAGTAGACGTGTTACGGAGGACGCGAGGCAGCTGTCCGGATTTGGGCCGGGCGACTCGCTGGAGACGTGTTGCGGAGTGCGCGAGGCAGCTCTCCGGATTTGGGCGACTCGCAGCAGCAGGCGGTGGTGGTATTGGTGACGGTGGCGGCTGCGGCGGTGGCACAGGCAGCAGCAATACCGAGGGTGGATCTCTTATTGGACGAGCAGAGGTGACGACGGTCGACGGCTGAGACAGGCAAAGCGGGTAGGAAGAAGAGCGGTTCTTTTGTAACGGTTATATATTTTTT
>JPKZ01001875.1:3758-37421 GCA_000803305.1 Toxocara canis
CCCGTACTCCCGACCCACTCGCACCACCACTAACCAGCTTGCATTGAAGGCAACCTCAATGTTTCGACCTCGCAAGCCAAATTTTGCAAACAGTCCAGCATATTCCAGGAGTTAAACGTCCGAAATTCCTCATCCCCGTGTAGGAAGACTTTTCAGATCAGCATGAGGAGAAGGGGATGAGATGGGGAGTGGGGCGGGAGGTAGTGGACGTCTGCAAAGATTTTTTTGTTCTAGTGAGCTGAGCAAATAATTTCTAAATCATTGCTTTAGTGCCCACATTTCTTCTAGCCGTTTGCCCGATATGGAAGCAAGGAAGTAAGCAATGTGTTGCCGCAGGATGACTGGTCCTTTCTCACCATTATGGTGACTTCTAGGGGTGGATGCTAGTTCTATTTCGAGGCTGGTATGATGCTGAGCGATTTCGGAAGCGGAGGACAATATGGAGGACAATCTGCGATGCAGATCACCAGTTGAGCGAAACAAGTGGGTATTCCTTATCAGATACCATTCCGGCAACAGTCCATTCTACTTTCCCCCCTTTGCGTCTATCTTTTGCATCAAGAAATTGAGTTTGGAGGAACCGATATCCACCCAAATAATCTTATCCGAAGATCGCGTTAGTTCAAGCACTGGAGTGGATTCGTACTTAAACGAACATATGTCGAGTAGAGTAATGTAACCGAAGGCGAAATTTGCCTAACGAAAAATTTTGGCCTACTTAGAATATTGCATTTTTCTGCGGAAATTTAAAATCAGTATCGTGCAGCCGAGGGAATGGAATCATTTATAGAATGACATCGGATGCACTCGGCCTAATCTTTGGTCCGCTGGCAGTATATTCGTCTCATAGATTTTCGAAAGCGATGGAGGCTCGACGCTCCCACTGGCAGATCGGATCAGTGATGCAATGGGTCCTGGGATTTCGCCGATACATCTTGTTAACGTCACCGAGCAGGAGCTGCTGGAACCAAAGTGGTTTTTTTTTGTTGTCAGTTCCACCCTTCTGAAAATTATTACCATTCGATCTTCTGTTAGTTATCTTTTGCTGGTCAGGCGACCTCTTTGAATTTCTTAATGCAACTATCACGAAATCCGTTTCTCATTTATGAGTTCAAGAGAATGAGATGAGGCGCACGAACTAATTGTTTTACACAATTATGTTGCTCTGCAAGAAGGCAGACAGGAAAAAGTTGAGACCTGTAAAATCTTCAGTAAACAAAGTTCCGGGATTTGTCCAACCCAACACCTGTCAGCAATGTAACGTCTAGGGTGCAGGCTTATGGACAATCCAATGTATATACTGGCGAAAGCGACAATGTAATAATGTTATGACCTTGAGAGTTGTTCCGACGTTCAACAACGTGATAGTGGAGATAGTTGAATCTATTTATGGATTGTCCTAGGAGAGAAAGACACCAGGAAGCGATCGTCTTAATGCAGGAGGCGATACATGTTTTGCGACAGAAGGAGGACGTATATGATCCGTATGCAAAACTGAGAAACATCACTGGAATCGTCTGTATCGTATTTATTTTGCTCTGTATCTTTTACACCGTATGGGATATTGCGGCACGACTTTTCGATTGTCTTAAAAACCCAACACCGAAATATTTACCTTCGAATCCAGCGGTTTGTAATCCCTTCTTAACCTTTTTCTTTTAAATTTTCTCTTCAGTTAAGACGGCTCTCCCATTAGGCGATAAGGGTGTCTTTAGAATGGATAGCTGATGTAAGTCGAAGTGTTCTTTCAAACTGAAAATGTTGGTCTTCAGTTGAAGGCCTTGTTTACATAATTTTATAGCTCACTGGTAATAACGTTGTCGCGTTGGTTCCGAATGGAGCTGTCTCATCCGGTTGCAAAGAGCCGTTCACACGTTCTCACAGCTGGTGTCGCAGAAAGTCGAGCTAGTGAAAAGCAATGGCGAAAATCTACAAACCAGCTCGGCCACACTCTAACCTCCATGAAGGAAGAGAATCCCGGCTTTCTTCCGAATTGCTTGGTAAACTGGCTATAGCACAGCTCCAGCTCCATTTTCAGCCCACTATTAGGGTAAATACGGCTCTGGTTCCTGCTCCGGCTCCAGCACACACCGTCGGGGGCACATGGCTACAGTTCAGGCCGCTTCCATAGCGAAGTAGCTCCGGCTGCTCATGGCTTATCAAAACGTTCGCTTTGCACTATTGGGAAATTGCGTTTTCAAGGAGCGCTATGGCAGCGCTATGTTTGTTCGTAGTTTTGTTCATATGTGCGTTCATTCAACTCGCAAGTTACGGAAGCTAAATTTAAAAAAAAAATTACTGCTCTGCACGAAACATCTTCTTCACGACTTGTAGTACTGATTTCCGCGCATGATACTCAAATCTAAAAGAGAAACGGACACATGGAAATGACTATAAATTTTCAACTCTAAAATCCTCCTGCTCGCTGTAATGGCGGATCACATGACGTTCAGTGGAACGGCCCATTTTTGTTTTAAATTTTGCGCCGCCGGGATGTTCACTTCATATCTGCAGTGAACTATTACGCATATATGATTAATTTGGTGATTGGTTAGCCCCTATAATGTGGTAAGCGGAATTGCCAAAACATTTTGTGGCACTTCGGTGACATCCGTCCACACATTCTCAATTTCTCTTAATACAGAATGAGCAACGACGCCAGAAAGAATTGGGCGCAGTGGAGAAATATCGACTCAGGAAAAAGCATCCTCCTCCACGGTCGATTTGGGATGGACAAGAGACGATATACAGCTTCAAGGAGAATGCCAGGAAGGTAATAATTTGAAAGACAGTTCAATCTCTTACAAGTGGCTCTTTTGGCGACGAAACATCCTTTTTATTGCGGATAATATCTGTAGTGTATAACATAACTGAACGAAACGCTTTCAAAATTTTGAGCATTCGAAAAGCGTCAAGTAACTAGTCCTTTTTGAGGATGCGTCATGCATTTGAATTAGATTTTTCTTGAAATCAGCTTCATTAAAAATGGAAATCGGGGAAGTAAAAGCGAATTTAAAGGATTACTCATAATAATAATATGAAACTTACATAGCGTTTCTCCACATTTTGAAGCTTGCGATGCGATTTCCATCGAAAAGTGATAAGCTCGCATTATGTTCACCTCTTTTACAATATCTTTTGAAGGTGTTGCGGCAGTTCTATAAGCGAAACAAATATCCGACGCTAGAGGACAAAAAAGAAATCGCGAGGATAACTGATCTGCAGATTGTTCAGGTTTATATAAGGTTTATTGCTAACAATCTGAAAAAAAAAGTAGTGACTTCAATGCCTTGTAACACTAAAGGAAACCTTACAGTTGATAATATCATATGCGAGCAGAACTAGTGAAGCATACTTTATAGGAGTGCATTTTTTACCATAAAGAATTATTATTTAAGGATGCAGTCTAAAATTTAAATTTTATGTGGATTGACTACCAACTCCCCTGGGTTCATAATGTATTTGAAAAAGGCTTGCAGCTTAGAAAGTAAAAACGAGAAGAAGAAACCTGAGGGAAAATTTTAGAAGGGAATGAAATCGTAAAGCTAAAATCTCAAACAATAAACGCCGTCCTATGGCCGCTTGGTTACGTTGGTGTCTCCTCATTGAACGTTTCCTAAGTTGAGAAGGAACGAAGAAAGAGATAGAGAATGGAAAAGACGATCGTCTATAACTGATTTATGAATAGAAATGGAATGCTAATATTGCTTAGCTGAGCGTCAAAGTTAACTGCCAAAATAATTTTTGCTTGCAGATTTCCAACTGGTTCAAAAACCGAAGGCAACGAGACAAATCTTCTTCAGATCGCTTTTCACCTCCGGTGCAACTTCAGTTCGACAGTTTGCTCATATGAGATTCGTGGTTGTATGTCTGAGAAATAAAATTTACTTTGTGCTCAGTCTCTCATTTCAATTAATCGCCTACACCTTTGAGAGTATAAAGTTTATTCTATATGACTTATGTTCCGGCGTTCAACAACGTGATAGTGGAGATAGCTGAATCTATAAATGGATTGTCCTAGGAGCGAAAGACACCAGGTGGCGATCGTCTTAATGCAGGAGGCGATACATGTTTTGCGACAGAAGGAGGACGTATATGATCCGTATGCAAAACTGAGAAACATCACTGGAATCGTCTGTATCGTATTTATTTTGCTCTGTATCTTGTACACCCTATGGGATATTGCGGCACGACTTTTCGATTGTTTTAAAATCCCGACACCGAAATATTTACCTTCGAATCTAGCGGTTTGTAATCCCTTCTTAACCTTTTTCTTTTAAATTTTCTCTTCAGTTAAGACGGCTCTCCCATTAGGCGATAAGGGTGTTTTTAGAATGGATAGGGGATGTAAGTCGAAGTGTTCTTTCAAACTGAAAATGTTAGTCTTCAGTTGAAGGCCTTGTTTACATAATTTTATAGCTCACTGGTAATAACGTTGTCGCGTTGGGTTCCGAATGAGCTGTCTCATCCGGTTGCAAAGAGCCGTTCACACGTTCTCACAGCTGGTGTCGCAGAAAGTCGAGCTAGTGAAAAGCAATGGCGAAAATCTACAAACCAGCTCGGCCACACTCTAACCTCCATGAAGGAAGAGAATCCCGGCTTTCTTCCGAATTGCTTGGTAAACTGGCTATAGCACAGCTCCAGCTCCATTTTCAGCCCACTATTAGGGTAAATACGGCTCTGGTTCCTGCTCCGGCTCCAGCACACACCGTCGGGGGCACATGGCTACAGTTCAGGCCGCTTCCATAGCGAAGTAGCTCCGGCTGAAACTCTAGCTCAGCTCTTCAAAGCAGCTCGTCGCTTAGATCTACTCCTATCTTTCACAAATTTAGTTCCGACCGTAGCCTCAGCTTCGAATTCGAGAGCACCTATCTTCGACTTCGACTGTGTTTCAAACTCTTGACATCCTTAGCCTTGTTCCGCGATTTAGGATCGTGTTACTCCGATCCGGTAAAGATCACTTTTTGGGGTCAAAGGACCATCGAGAGTATGAATATGGTGGCGTTTTCCAAAAATTCTCGTTCAGAGGGTAACATATGGTTGAAGGTGGTAGTTCCAGTCTTACTGTGCATGCTGCGGTGGTAGTGATAAGAGTCCTTCTAGTAGGAAACATTTCTGTTTTGTGTTATGCACGCGAAAGAGCATTTCGGCGAATTGCTAAAATACGATTACAACGACTATCATTACTATGGAATAGTGTTAGGTTGGGAAGTAGAAGTTTTCTGAAATGGCTTAAGGTCCTCACAGTTGATTTGCTTTCCTACTAGGTGAGCCAGATAGCTTCATTCGAATCTATTTGGTTTCGACGCGAAGAAGTTCGATTCTGCTTAGAGCACCTTCATCATTAAAGTGTTGCACCATAGGCCAGACAATACGTAGTTTAGATTCTCCCTCCATCCGGTATTTTGACGATTGGTTTTACGCGACAGCTGAATAAATAATGGAATCTTAAAAGTGAAGCCTGACTGCACAAGATGTCCCACAAGGTTAACGAGGGTGCTGGAGGGAGTGGGCTTCTGGCCAGCCGCACTAAGTCTGGCTGTGGACCGCCTGTCCCAACACGGCTACGAGCAAAGATACCTACTTATCATCCTTCTCCTTCAATTGTGCAGAGGTGCTGTCCAGTGATCATGCTGATTAATGGGGGCAAATCGTTCACTGTGCGAGAGAAACAGCGCCGCTGAAAAAATGAGAGTGTTCGAACTTGACTCGCAAATAAAGCAAGGAATTTATTCGAGCCGCGCGGTTTTCAATGACATAGAAGACATTATTCTTAGACGTTTATGAATGAAAGTAAAGTCCTTTCCAGCGCAGAACTCGAAAAATTTCGCGAACGGAGCAATTAGCAGAATTTGCGAAAAATATCAGAAATAAAAAGGCAAATAAAGGTGACAACAAAATCGACACCCCCGCATCAACATCTACTTCGTCCGCCACCACCGTCAAGGCATGTTTCGAGTTCGCTTTGCGGCAACTCCTATGCTGCAATGGATACCCTCGATGCGCCAGCAAGAAGCGCAGTGAAACCTGCTCGTTTCATAAGCGTTCGCAAACAGAAGAGTTTTAACTCATAAGCGAAGTTTTTTTTAAATGTATATGAGGTAAAAAACCTAAAAGTTTTTTGACAATTCGGATTCTTCGGATCTATCTCGCGTCAATCTATCCTGATATGGAAGAGTATTATTTGCAACCATCATGTAGTAGAGCTGAAATATGGTTAAAAAACGCAATACAGCCATATTTGTAAGCGTTTGAGAAGTACTAAGCGCGTTTATACAAAGTATAGCGAAGCCACAGTACTCAGCCATCTAGAAAGGGTGACATTATTTTTTTCGTTCCTCTAATCGATTTATTTTTTGTGTTGTCAACCCAGAATCCTCCATAAGCAAGCGCCACAGCCTAGCCAATTTGTGCTCCTTTGCTCATAGCCAATCAATTCAATTTTTCAGAAAGAAGGTCCGCCATCAGAAGCGCCGATTGACGATCTGGTGAACACAGTCGAAAAGTATGCTAATCAGGCCTTCAAAATTGCTAATGCACAGACCTGCGACGTTGGTAGCCACTATTACATAATTGTGGCTACACGACAGAAATATATCAGAGTGTTTCTCGAAAGATTCCTAACGTCTTAATCCTTGCAACTCAGAAAACCTGTTACGCCGGTATGAATACCCATAGCTTGCAGCTTTCAGGAGTGCGCTGGTTACATCGGATGCAGTTTCTCGCATAATACTACCGCAGATGTCGCTGTGTTTGCGGTGGCACTCTCCGACCGATGAAAAATTCTTCTTGTGCTACAGCTATGTTATATTGTCTTTACGCTCCCTCTGCTATATGCGAGCGTTAATCTAAACAGACATAATTGTTTCGATTGAGGTCGCTGTCAGCTAATATTAGCAAATTGCTGGCTCATTTCATCGAAAACGCCTACTGTAATTGTCGGTTCAATCAGCAAAATAAAACCTGCTTGTTTATCGCAAGTTCGAATGCATATGCTAGTAGTCAGCCCATCAAAAGAGCTGCTAATGAAATCGCTTGTTTAGAAAAGTTGCGACAAAAGCAAACGGGAACAACGAACACGCAAAAAGGAAGCAAAAAGGTCGGCATCTCTGATCACTTAATACTAATGCTTTATTGTGGCATACTTTAATTTGCTCCCAACGTATACCTTAGCGCTGGAATCTGAGCGGGTTTGAGGAATTTCATGAGACGATTTCATTATACTCCCCTATTTAACGGTTCGTCTGGACAGAGCTCTCTATAGGGAAGACAGAAGTGCAAGCGTTCGAAAGAGCACTCCACAAATGAACAACTCGAAAGCGAGCTATCATCTGACATGATAGAAATAACTGAAGGAGATTGTCTTTGTATTGGCGCAGATTCAGAAGCACTTAACAAGAAGCCATTCGTCGGGAAGGTCAAAAAGCGTCAATGAAAAGCTTTCGGAGCAAAAAGAGTTCCTTTCAAGGAACGGTGTCTGCGGACAGGGATAATAATACTCGTCATGAACAATTTATATTCCATGCCAAACACGTAATTTTATCGAGAATGCAGTTTTTGGATCGGCCTTCAGAAAATGACGATCTTCAACTGATGTAGACAGCCGTATCTTTGCCAATGTTGTCCGCTAGATGCTTTTGTTAGTTGCAGTAAGTCAAAGCGAAAATATATATCAGCAGTTAATTTTTGGAATAACACCCCTGTTTTTTGTGTATAACGTCGTCTAATTTTTAGTATGACACCGGTTAAATTTCGACATTTTTCTGGACTGAAATGTCCAGAAACTAATTTATCGGATCAGTGTTTGCGAGTGGCCATTTTTGGAGATGAATTTTGCGCTAGTACTGCAGGAAGCATTAGCAATACAAGCAAATAATAAGCATCATTTCCGTTATGTGATACTTTTTCCCACGATCTGACACGTGACCTGTCATCCAAGATTTCCATGATCTGATATTTCCAACCAACAATTTCCATGATGTGATAATTATGTCGTAAATCTCGTTTTTCTCGGCAAATTCTCATGAAAATTTTTCGAAAACTCTCACGTGATTTTTAGTTTTTTTTTCTAGTAGATTTCCTGCTTTCTTCTGCACATAACTAATAGAGAACCCCGGAATTTGCGCTCAGCAAGCAGGTCTTTTTCATTCCACGATTAACTGAGTGACAGAATACATGCGAAGGAATAGCTGAAAATGATAATCTCCAGTTTTATAGAACATCAGCGGATGGCACAGCCGATCAGTCCTCGATCACTGAAGAGAAGCAAAAGCAATGTGAGCTAGTTCGTTCCCATATCCATCGTCATCATCATAGTGAAAAGGAACATCGATCAAACGAAGATGTGTAATACGCCGTATATAAATGAATCAGTAGTCCTCATCGGATGTGTAGTTTGCGATAGTTACGTGAAGATCTTTGGCGTTGTGCAAGACGATTCTATCATTTCAGCACTCGTCATCGAGTGGAGCGTCATCGATTTTCACAAAACATTCATTCAACCGAAGATGCTATGGGAATATTCGAAAACCAGCTGGAAGCGAAGCGCAAGTCAAACGCGGTGAGGGCAAATACGGTGTTCCGTATGAGTTGTTTTACCAGCTTATGGATCACTCATGAACAGAGGCAACGGCAATCGGAAAGCGGGCTGAGTGAGCTAGTGATGATTGCTATCATAAAAAGTTCACTCACACAAGCCGGCCTTGATGACGAATCGATCTGCTGAATTCTCATAAAATCATCAACAGCTTTGCATTTCCACATCAAGATTTTTAAATGAGAGTGTGAAGCACTGAGTGACCGATAATGACACCGACTATAAATGATATACTAGTGAGAACACGATAAAGGTGCCTGAGGGGCTGTAGCAACGAAAGGTCGCATTTCGTAGATGCTTTTAGGAAGGCCAGGTGTGGAAATTTCACGGCAGTCAATAATAGTATACAAGGGAGCAAAGAATAATGGTACAAAGCTGCTGGGAAACCGGAGCAAGCGATGGGACATTTTAAAAAACACCGCGTACTGTAATTAACTAGTCTGATACTGTACAGCGTTAAGATTTCACAAGAAGTACCAGTTTGTGGAGCGTTTTGTGCGTTTCATTTGAGTAGGAAACACACCGAAAATAGTTATGGGAAGAGATTCGAGTAAGGGAGTCAGCAAAAGGTGAACTTTGCATAGTAGGCCTTGTGCGACAGATAGTTAAGAAAAACGTTAAAGGCTCTCATGACCACTGAATACCAACTGCTGCTCCTCAAGGGCGGAAAGAACACGTTAATTCATCGATATCATTCGTCTGTAGTTCGTCGAATGCAGTAATATAAAAAATTCGGTTACATTGTTATTATTTAGAATACCACTCAAACTTTCCGAAACGCTTACCTATTTTTAATTTTTACTTTTTTCGATTCAGTGAATCCCTAGCCGCCGTAACAAGATCGAAATTTGCTGAAAATCTATTTGCAAAGAGGAGGTTGGTATAAATAAACTTTGAGGCATCATGCAGCATTGGTGGAGCTTTTCGATGTCGAAGTCTACTGGTGATAAGCAGTTCAAAGCTAAGGAATGGCATCTTCATGACGATCAAAATTCGAATCCTAAATGAGCAGATTTAAAGGCATCATCTTCCTTCTGTTGATTGCTGAGATCAGCCTTTTTTCCTGCAGCCAATAAAACAAACGATTCTCTTCGCAACAAGCAAGTTACGCTTACACGTGTGTTGCCACTTTACTCGATTAACGTCAACTGCGACGATTGCCTTCCGAGGAACAGAATTGGGCACAACTTCCACTGGAAAGGAGGAAAAGCCGATTCAGTGAGTATCTTATTGCATACCCTGCAAGGAAAAGATAGTGCATTTCGAAGAAGCAGCGCGGAATAGATTTCGAGTTTACATATCGGATGAGCTAAACTATTGTACTTGAAAGTCAAGAAAATATTTTGTAGCAATAATTTGTGTGTTTGCAATGCTCTGTGGGTAATACTGCTGTAAAAATTAGAATTTCGGCAAAAACTAAAGGAAGTCGTGCCTTAAGAAGTTGGCTAGCATGTTCTGGGGTGTTTTTTCAGGTATTCTTGACAGGTTCGTTTGTTGATTGGAATTGGAAAATCCCAATGCGTAAAAGCGATAGCAACGATGAATGGTCGGCCATGGTTGAATTGCTACCCGGTCATCATGAATACAAATTCATTGTCGATTCGAAATGGAGAATTGACGCCCTCAATTTGCCAACCAAAATTTCAAACAACGGTCACGTTACTCATGTGCTTCATTTATGAGCTGTTCTCTATAGCGGCAAGTGAACGATGATCGTTTTTAAAACAGTGAATAGAATTCATAAAGGCTTATTTCTTGCAACATCGACATAACTTTTCGGGTTTTACCAAATCGAATGAGTCATACCGCCGTTTCAACTAACCGTAAAACGTTTTCGCTTGCAATTTGCATTGCGACAACAAAATGATCGGCTCACCAATGCTTTCTGAAAATTTAGCACATATCATTTGTAAAATGAGTGAATGAATTTTGCCAAATCTCAAGACTGAAGTTCAGAGGCGCACTTTTATTAACACAATTGTTTAGAGAAAAGTAGTCACTGAAGAATTCATTTTACATGTGTAGATCTCGAACTATGAGACTGAGCAAATTCAAAGGATATCTGGTAAGGTATCACTAAATATAACTATGAGTGAAACAGACATGCATCATTAGCCATACATATATCTCAGCTTCCTTGCACTCATTTTGTTTCGCTCTCATATAAAGATCGACGGTGACATCCAATGATTTCGTTGTTGTCGGCGTGCTTCTTGATCCAACTGGGTCGCATTTTTGATATGAAATCCGATTTGCTTAATTGTTACCGTTACATATATTTGATAATGAGTACTCCACATAAAAAAGCATCAATAAATCTTCAGCAATTCGACCTATTACCGACGAAAAGTAAGGAGGGACTAATTTGCATGAAGAAATGATGAAAAAAAAATCTTCAAAAATAAAATGTGTGGATGGAATAATAAATAACATGCACTCACGTTCCTATCGTCAAGCATCTGCTATATAAGATTGGGTTGCTGCAGTTTGCTCACGAATTTTGCCTAAGTATGGAAGTGAAATTTTGCGAAACTTTCTCGCCAACGAACACGCTGATGAGACTGAAGGCTGGCTCGATGCAATCAGCCATTGATATGCTATCGATTGGTATACAGATCATCCAGATTGGCGAGATACGGGTCAAAGCGAATCGATCGGCCAAAGTGTCGATTTTTGCAATTTTGGGGGTTCTGGATCTCGGCTCGTTTTCGAGTAAAGGAGAGCGCAATCAGCGCGTTCAATTCAGCTGCCCGAGCTAATTCTAGGGATACCAAAACCGCTCGCAGATTGACTCCGGAGCCGGCATATAATACTGCAAATTTCGCGATTTTCTAGAGCCATGGGGGTGGATACCTGAAGTTTTTCGAAAAAAACCCTGCCTCTGATTTCCGCCAGTGTGGCACCAGTTCATAGAGTTGGACGAGCTCATCCTAAGTATCGAAGAATTGTTGGATTTGATTAAGTATCCGATGAGATATGGTGCACAGATTTTGCCAAAATGGCGCTAAGTATGGAAGTGGGATTTTAGAGGGTTCAAATATCTGCAACGGTTGCTCCAATCGGGCTGGGATTTCTTTTGCTGTAATCAGCTATTCATACGCTATTGATTGGTATATGGACTGCTCGGATCAGTGGGATAACGTTCTGACCGAATCGAGCGGCCAGGAATCCCATACACATCTCCCACGCCTTATGCAGGCAATGAGCCGGAGGAAGATAGTGTGGCGGCGGGAAAGGTGCAGAGTTAGCGAGATAGTGTAGTAATGATGGAGAAGTCGAGGCGTACAGAATTGTTAAAGAAAAACGGGACCCCAGTGTGCTGAACATTTCCAAAAAAAGTGCACCCAGAAATACATGAAAATAATTCCCGAAAGAACAAACAATGCTAATGCTACCTCGGTTGGAATTTTTCATTTAAAAAAAAATAAAACTAACCATGTGTCGTTCAGTATCTCAAACATAAGTGAAAACAATTTGATTACCTCACAGTAAACAGTTCAAAACACCTAAAACAATAAAAATAGAGGGGGAGGGGAACCTAGTTGCTAATCACTGACCTATCTACAACATTTCTGATGGTAACGTATTGTGTGTGGTGTCTGCAGAACGCCTCTAGCCTACGGGGAATTGTGGTATAAATGCGCAAACAAGACAATGAACGTACACGTGATAGAGTCACGTACAATTGCCCATGTGTAAATACGGGAGTACGCATGACAATTCCCACCCGCTCGAACGTTTGCCCCTGTGATTTATCTGTTGTCATGCAGAAGGAAAGGCGAATTCGGTGCGTGTGAAGCAGACATCGCCGTCATGCCTACCACCGACATACTTTATGGGCAATTTTGTAAGCAACGCAGGCTCAGCGGCGTGCGTTCCCGTCAGAAACCGACACAGCAGACTCCTCGATCTCACCTCAACAACGACCAACCTTGTCCCATTGCACAAGTTTGCCTGTACGTCGATATTACGGAGCAGCATAACGACTGCGCCGCTCTTGAGGACGAGTTCATATGCCGCGAGGGGTCGTGGATTTTAGGTAATCATGCGCCATGAGTTGGACAATGCAGTTCGGATCGCCACAATCGATGACGACCGTTACACAGTACGCAACGGGCTGCTCCTCTGCATTTAGACGATTCAGCGCGACTGCGTTCAGGTCGTTGTAGTCGTCATTGCGCACGGTCAGCATGCGACGATTGCCTTCCGAGGAACAGAATTGGGCACAACTTCCACTGGAAAGGAGGAAAAGCCGATTCAGTGAGTATCTTATTGCATACCCTACAAGGAAAAGATAGTGCATTTCGAAGAAGCAGCGCGGAATAGATTTCGAGTTTACATATCGGATGAGCTAAACTATTGTACTTGAAAGTCAAGAAAATATTTTGTAGCAATAATTTGTGTGTTTGCAATGCTCTGTGGGTAATACTGCTGTAAAAATTAGAATTTCGGCAAAAACTAAAGGAAGTCGTGCCTTAAGAAGTTGGCTAGCATGTTCTGGGGTGTTTTTTCAGGTATTCTTGACAGGTTCGTTTGTTGATTGGAATTGGAAAATCCCAATGCGTAAAAGCGATAGCAACGATGAATGGTCGGCCATGATTGAATTGCTACCGGGTCATCATGAATACAAATTCATTGTCGATTCGAAATGGAGAATTGACGCTCTCAATTTGCCAACCAAAATCTCAAACAACGGTCACGTTACTCATGTGCTTCATTTATGAGCTGTTCTCTATAGCGGCAAGTGAACGATGATCGTTTTTAAAACAGTGAATAGAATTCATAATGGCTTATTTCTTGCAACATCGGCATAACTTTTCGGGTTTTACCAAATCGAATGAGTCATACCGCCGTTTCAACTAACCGTGAAACGTTTTCGCTTGCAATTTGCATTGCGACAACAAAATGATCGGCTCACCAATGCTTTCTGAAAATTTAGCACATATCATTTGTAAAATGAGTGAATGAATTTTGCCAAATCTCAAGACTGAAGTTCAGAGGCGCACTTTTATTAACACAATTGTTTAGAGAAAAGTAGTCACTGAAGAATTCATTTTACATGTGTAGCTCTCGAACTATGAGACTGGCAAATTCAAAGGATATCTGGCAAGGTATCACTAAATATAACTATGAGTGAAACAGAAATGCATCATTAGCCATATATCTCAGCTTCCTTGCACTCATTTTGTTTCGCTCTCATATAAAGATCGACGGTGACATCCAATGATTTCGTTGTTGTCGGCGTGCTTCTTGATCCAACTGGGTCGCGTTTTTGATATGAAATCCGATTTGCTTAATTGTTACCGTTACATATATTTGATAATGAGTACTCCACATAAAAAAGCATCAATAAATCTTCAGCAATTCGACCTATTATCGACGAACAGTAAGGAGGGACTAATTTGCATAAAGAGATGCATAAAGAGCGTAGAGAGAGTTGCTTTTTTTTCTTCAGAAAGAGCATAAAGAGAGTTGTTCATTTGCATAAAGAGAGTTGTTTTTTTCTTCAGAAAAATGTGTGAATGGAATACTTGCACTGATGTTCCTATCGTCAATTATCTGCCATAATAGATTTGCGTGTTGATCAGATGAAGCTGCCATGTGCTTATTAAAAATGAAATGACTCTGACAGATGAAGGAAAATCGCAATTTTTAGATAGTGAACGAATTGCTCTGTAAGGACTTCCTAGAGGAGTTATAATCACATGAGGAAAACACATATCCGTGCAATTCTCGCAAATGCAGAGTTTGTGTTAGATGAATTCATGCGCAGTACTTTGCATCTGAAATGCGTTTTGAAAATCTTCTAGTCTTCATTGTTATAAACTTTAGATAGACAGAATTCAGTTATTCTTACGTCAATAACTTTCAAAGCCGAAAGACTTTTGAATTTAACCACAAACTCCTTCAATTTCGCCGAAACGCTACTGCCTTTCATAGGAGGCATAAAAGTTCTCGACAAGCCGAAATAAGTGAACATAATATCTATTAATTGGCAAAGTATAAATTACGTTTTTAAAATATATGGTAATTTTTTATTCATATAGCATGTGCGAAAACGAAGAACATGTAGCATTAGTGTTATGAACTATATTTCATTCTACGTCTTCCTAATTTTTCCACTAACACCGTGCGATTCAATGCAATTTATGGGGAGCCGATAGATCACTAAATGATTCGTAATAACTTCGAATACCATGCGGCCAAGAGTTAAGCAGAACAGATGCAACATGGCGCACAGTTCTTCCCCTGTCATTTAATCAAATGAGCTCCACGTGTGCACGACATGCGCTCAACTTAATAGAGTTTCAGTAGTCCATTTTATCGTAATTTAGTGAAACTGTTTGATGCACTATTGCTAGCTACTCCGTCAAAATGAAACTTTGTAAAGTCTTGCTGATTTTCCAATGGTAAGCGTATTGCCTGAATCAATTAAATCTTCTTTTTTTCGAGCAACCGGGTAGTATGTTGTCTGTGGCCGATGGCAATGTCTTTAATACAGATGCATTTTTACCCTTACACCCAAGTGCATCACTACTATATTAGAGTGCATCGGCGCTCGCCTTTCTGACGCTGTGGGCATATCGTTTAGAAGAATCGAAATTTAGGTTATGCGCAAAAATTGAATGTTTACAAAGCCATGCTTTAAAGAGAGACTAAATATACAAATAAAGACGCGTTATAGCGAAAAAAGATCTATTCAAAGAAATCATCTATTATTGATTCCGAGTTTGGTTCATATCTTTTTCGCACTGAACAGAATTTTTATCGATCTGGTTAATTACTGATTCAGTGGGATAAACGACAAGACGAGAGGGTCCTACTAGTACCAATCATTTTGTTTTTTTCCGTTCGCTTTCGGTTCCTTTCATTCGCCTTTATTTCGGTCATTTCCGAAATTTTTTAACAAGAACACTTCTCCCAGGAGCGTTGTGCAATACTTCTCCCTTGAGTTTCATTTTTCGTCGTTCGATATTTGCATTGTCTAATGGCTATTGGACGATGTCCTAAGAAAAAAAAATTAGTTCGAAAATCGGAACGCAACTAACTGTCTCGTTTTTGAGAACTTCTTCATCATCTTCCGATGTCAAAAAAAAAATTGAAATGCATGCACACAAAGCAGATGGCTACGACATTTTGTTAACTGAATGTTGAGAACATGAATTCAATCCATCACCGATGTTCTAGATGGCAGTGTTCACAAATCAACTATCAGATTAGTACTCAGCTAGGTGAGTCACTAATAATTACGAAGGGTTGCATATTGTATGTGTATTACTGCGGAAATGGCCGTAAGATTGGAGTATAATCTTCGACATTTTTTTAATATCCAGAGTTCAGAGTGTATTATGAAAGGTATTTTTTGCTAGTTCGTTTGACAATTCGTTTGACATTTCGAATGTACGAAGCCAAAAAAAAAAATTCCTAACTTCCATCATCATGCAATCTCAGTAAACAGAACAGCTAGAATCGCCGAGCTAACGTTGAAGAAACAAAAAAATGTGTCTGAAATTGTCTTGAACGTATAGTTACCAGTCGAAACGTGTCGAAATAGCAAGTTCAAAGAGAGGCGCCTTACTGTCATATGTTGCATAGGAACTTACATGTAAATCGTAAGTGCTGAACGATAGTAGCTGGGACGAGGAGCGCTGAGAGGAATGGGGTTGCAATCACCATGAGATCTTTTCTGCGTTTGCAAGTTCAACGCACTATTCCCAACCATACCTTCTCAGTGGCCAGCCGATAAAGGCCGGATAATACATGCAAATGAATACAGCTATTCTGCCTAGCTAACTTCGCAACCAACCACCTGAATAAACCTTTGTAAAACCTGTAAACTTGCAAATTAAGATTCGGCCTAAATAAAAGGAAACGATCATGCTAAGAGTAATCACTTATAGTGCAAATTGGCTTGGCAAGCAACTATGAAAGACCGACCGCTCAAACTCTTATTAAGCATGAAAATGAGAAGACGTGGGAATGATGCGAACGGAGGGATGGGCGAGAAGCTACAATTATTAGTGTACAGTTCGAATTCAACCTGAACCGTCTTGTTGGTCACTTTAAGTTATTGTGTCTCCCTCTTTTGCTTATGTAATAAAAACTAAGCACAATTTGCTAACTAGATACCATTCTTCAACGTTGCTATAAATGTAACTGTAATGGATCAGCTGTTTGCCATTATCGGCTGCCTGCAAATTTAAGCAACGCATGCGCATAATTCGCTCGAATTCCAACTTTGTTCATCAAGTAGATATTGGTTCTTGCAACACTTCATAACGAGAAAAATAATGCCTGTAAAGAATTCGACTTGGATTCAAGTTTCGAGCATAGTTGAAGTCGTAACTGGTTACGTTGATCGCGCTCCTTGCACAACGACTTTTGCAAAAGCGTTGTTCTCGTCGACTATATCGATGTGAGATGGCAGCTAAAGCGAAGTAAAGAAGGTGTTGCTAGCCGAACGTTTCAGCTCGACGTTGGATGAATCTTACTTAAAATGTTGTATTGATCAGATATACGATCAAGAAAACTGCTTCGCAATCCTGAAAGGCAACGTAGTAACCGAATACGCGAAAGATCGAAAAGAGTGGGTACGAGCTGACTTATTGAAATCTGAGTTACGTTCGCACCAAAATAGAGCTACTTCATGTTTCATGCAAATAACACTGAATTGCAAATTAAAAATTCATACGATGAAGCGGCGTCGGTAACACTTTTTTTCGGCAGCTTTTGTCTGTTCTTTAGTGTCATGACAAGTCTTTTGCAAGAATATCCGTGTGGAACGAAAAAAAAAAACAATGACTCGATTACAGCTTCTATTTTCAGTTACAATTTCTATTATATTACTTCTATTATCTATTATCTCTCATCAGTGTCGATCAAAAAATAAATGTTCGAGTTCAGAATGCCCATCTTCCATGCAAATGCCTTATACGCTTTCATTAGCGTAGTGGCTGTCACTAATGAGCGATTGGATGTCACCAACGTGAAGCGCAATACTCCACTCGTTTTTCTTGTTCTCATGCATTTCCGACTAGCGTGCCGTTCATAATTCGAATTTTGCATTTCAATTTTGAGGATCAATTTTGCAAAATTCTATTGCAAATGCACATCTGTTCAGTTTATTCTTAACGATTTCTTCATTGCAATTGCATTTGTATTTGTTTGAAGATTTCTTTCAAAAAAGCGAACTTGTCACGATAAGGGTAAGTGTTTGCTGCAAATAATTATCTGAAAGTTTTCATCCTTTGCTAACTTCATTTTTAGCACATCGTTCGTGGAAAACTCCACTTTCGTTCTGCGTTTCCGTGCGATTTCAGTCACAGTGAACGGTTCGCACCTTTTCAAACAAAAAAAATTACAGCAAAAGTCCTTTCCAATATATTATCTGCGCAAGCATAATTTCTCATTTTCCGAAAAACGGTAATGCCGCTCGAAGATTGCTTTGTTGCTTAAGGAGAAAAAATGCTCTAAATTGCTCTAACAAGAAAAAAATGGCGAAAAAATGCCTTGAGTAACGCAAACAAAAAGAAACGTGCCAGTTATTTTTGTGGGACATTTCATGCAACGCGAAATGTAGCCAGTATCATCATGTCAAAAAATAAATGTTCGAGTTCAGAATGCCCATCTTCCATGCAAATGCCTTATACGCTTTCATTAGCGTAGTGGCTGTCACTAATGAGCGATTGGATGTCACCAACGTGAAGCGCAATACTCCACTCGTTTTTCTTGTTCTCATGCATTTCCGACCAGCGTGCCGTTCATAATTCAAATTTTGCTTTTCAATTTTGAGGATCAATTTTGCAAAATTCTATTGCAAATGCACATCTGTTCAGTTTATTCTTAACGATTTCTTCATTGCAATTGCATTTGTATTTGTTTGAAGATTTCTTTCAAAAAAGCGAACTTGTCACGATAAGGGTAAGTGTTTGCTGCAAATAATTATCTGAAAGTTTTCATCCTTTGCTAACTTCATTTTTATCACATCGTTCGTGCAAAACTCCACTTTCGTTCTGCGTTTGCGTGCGATTTCAGTCACAGTGAACGGTTCGCACCTTTTCAAACAATAAAAAATGTTCAAATGTTACAAGAAAACGTTCTTTGCTTATTGCTACCCTCTTTTGAATATGACCGTTCAATTTGGTCATCGTTTTTGAAATAAAGATTGGGGGGAGGGGTGGGGGGTGTGGGAAAAAAACGCGCAATAACAATTTGCGAGAATAGCGTTTCAAAGAACTTTCAAAGTTTCTTCAGTTCGAATTTCGCGCCCTCATATTTTCAGCCGGGAATCTCTTGAGCATCGACTGTTTCAATTCACTTACGTAGTGTATTTCAATAATGTCGCATTTTACTCTGACACTGTATCCGATTCAGTGTCCTTCTATTGCAATCGACGTAATTTCTCGCGAACTCATAACCATCAGCTATTCTTGCCAATCTCTACCACATATTCAATTTCAAATTCTTATCCTTTTCCTCTTTCATTCAATTTCTAATTCTTCTCCTTTTCCACTTCTCTCCATCCGAATATAGGAAGCACAGAATGGTGTCGTTTCAAAGCTGAATCTTTTTTCGTTCACAGATTGACTGAAGCAGTTGGACCTCCGCAAATCCTATTAGGTTCTCGTCAATCGACATACGCATTTGGATCGTCGTTTAAATGTTTATTATTCCTCTCTACTTATTTGGCCATTACATTTCGATCATTCTTTTTCTTGCAAAACAGCATTGCTCTTAGTACCTGGTATGCGAATAGGCAGTTTCGAGAAAGGGAAACTGATAAAATTTCTAAAAACTGATTGCAGTTGTCTTCAGATAACTAGGATGCGGCGAATGGATAGAATATAATGATTGCCCTAAGAAATTGAAAATACCATTTTTCTCAGTTTTCTTTTGCTCTCCTCTGACGTCTACCTTCACAGAGTTTAACTTCGAAGATGCTCAATGAAAAAAAAAAACATTTCAGAAAGCGCAGCTTGCTCTGATTTCCAAAAAATACTGGCCAACAGCTGTAGCATGCAAATAATGTTGTCGGCCTGTTCGCTCTTCATCACATAAGCGCCTCTTGAGGGTTTTGAAGCTTTAAAAGCTGAGAGGGCCAACTCTGCAGCGCCGTTATTCGATCAACTGTTTCGACGTTCGCTAATTCACTAAATCTGGAACCGACGTTACCGTTTATTGCAGTTCTGCTGTTCTGTCTGTGAACAACCATCTCTATATCAATAACGTCGAATGGGTGCTGCATGCCTTTCTGATTTTCTTCTTAATAAATTATTCTCCTTGATTCTTTATAAGATACACTTTGTTCGAAATGTAGCCAGTATCATCATGTTAAAATTCCACGATTTCTGACGTTCCAAAAGTCATCCCAAGTTATTGCACTATTTCTTTTGCCGTACGATGGTCGGCTACTTCTGTTTCTTTGCTATATGGATAGAATATAATGATTGCCCTAAGAAATTGAAAATACCATTTTTCTCAGTTTTCTTTTGCTCTCCTCTGACGTCTACCTTCACAGAGTTTAACTTCGAAGATGCTCAATGAAAAAAAAAAACATTTCAGAAAGCGCAGCTTGCTCTGATTTCCAAAAAATACTGGCCAACAGCTGTAGCATGCAAATAATGTTGTCGGCCTGTTCGCTCTTCATCACATAAGCGCCTCTTGAGGGTTTTGAAGCTTTAAAAGCTGAGAGGGCCAACTCTGCAGCGCCGTTATTCGATCAACTGTTTCGACGTTCGCTAATTCACTAAATCTGGAACCGACGTTACCGTTTATTGCAGTTCTGCTGTTCTGTCTGTGAACAACCATCTCTATATCAATAACGTCGAATGGGTGCTGCATGCCTTTCTGATTTTCTTCTTAATAAATTATTCTCCTTGATTCTTTATAAGATACACTTTGTTAATCCATGTGTAGATCGGCACTTTTTCTTGGCTCAGTTCGCATATCAGTACCAGTTATAGGGATGACTTTGGCTATAAATCTTGTATACTCTTTTTTTCCGCCGCAGCTTAGCTGGTTTAATAGGTGAAACCACCACAGCAAACGCAATTTGCGCCACTGTAGTAAGTTCAAATTATTAAAATTTTCCTTATGTTACGTTTGTGTCGGTTGCACTGATCTCATCTATATCTTATGTAAAATAATCTTTTCTCGCACTGATAACGATAATCGCCACACAAAGGCATTCTGATGCATCCATTCCTTTAGCCGCCCTTCCAAAGTTGTATAAATTTCATAGCTCAAAAGTTGACAGTATTACGAAAAACTAATGGTGCATCAACAAAATCGTAGCTTATCAAACATTTTCATCGCAAGAAAATGTCCAACGAAGAGCCTGAAAAATTGCTGCGTTTAGTTATGTTTTTATCTTTATTTACAATCATTATCCTACGTCAGTCTGATCCATCCATCCTCTCCCTGACCACTTGTTCTTGAACGGAATCAGACAAATCCGCTCAGTGATACGTGTGCTTTAAAATACGACTCTTGCGTATTATAATTTTCATTCTAGACATTTCGTCTTGCAACATCAATCGTTCTGAGGCTAACGCTATGAGCTCCCGATTTGTAGGTCTGATATTTCAGCGTAGATCAAATAAAGAAGGAATCAACGCGTGCTAGAACTACTCATGCTGTCGAATAAACAAAATTGGGAACGTCAGAACTGCATCGGAATCGTAAATGAAAATGGGCTAATTTTTGCGTTTCTATGCGCAGAATTACAGGAAACATAGCAATTTGTCCTATAAATTTTTTATGGTGTTTGTGCTCGGTTGGGTCGCGTTAAGCCGCTCCAATGAACTGGATGCAGAAATGAATAGTGACAAGCACGACAAAAACTGGACTCGTAACATTTACACTTAAAAGCTTAATCGTCTAAACAGCGCTTAGCAGCTTTTTAGCTGACTGAACTCTCTCGCTTTGCTAGGCGGTGTCCATTCCGTTACTGTCATAGCTTAGTATTGCTTGCAGCCGATTACAAATTACGCTTCAAGACATCGGCTGCAACGCGCAATATGTAGTGGTCACTCAACATTTCATTTTGTCGACTAGAATATATTCTTGAAAAACAAAATGCTTGTGGCTTCGCATGCAAAATGCTGTTGAGAAAATTTCTCGTGAAAATGTGTTTCCGCACGGTTGTAATCAACTTTAGTTGCCATTACTCACTCTTCTCATTGAGTCAACCATTCGTAGCTATTCGTTGCACATCTTTGATGAGCAGCTTATATAGTCTGAGTTTAGTGCAGAAGGCATCGATCATTTGTAAGTTTATTTTTTTTTCAATGGGAAGCATTTGAAGATATAATAAAATGACGTTAGTACAACATCGGGAAACGCAGAAACTGACTAAGCTACCTTGCTGCTTAAATGAAGATACTCCGAACTGAAAGCGAAGGAATATGTTCCAAGGAACGATCCTTCAAATGTGATTAGTTTAGCTGAAATTAATTTAGCTGAAGCTTTTTTTTTTTGAAATATTTTCAGGTTCCTTCTAATCGAATTGTTTATTTTGAAACTCGAGAAAAGAACAGATGAGATTTTACAAAAATTTCAATGTAGTGCCCTTGAACAACAATAAAATTGTATATATTTTTTAGCTGTTGTTCAAAATTTTGTTTGTGTCTGTTATTCAACCATGCACAATGGGTTCTCCAAATTCACAAAGGGCCACTAGGAATTTCATTTTATCTGAAAGCAAAAATAGAGAGATTTCATGGTTGTTTTGAAAGTGTTTTCGGCATACCGTTAACCTTTCCGACTATCTTAAATGCTGTATGCATCACTCAGAAAAATGGGTATTTTTCGTCAAAGAACCAACTACGAAATTTTGTTTCGACGAAATGACTATTGCTTTCTTCGCAAAAAAATGATGATGCATGATCCGTCAGTTTTGTGCTTCACGTAAGCAACACTTTTCGCACGTATCATAACTAAAGTGGGGTTGTCCTATCAGCGAATTACGAACTTTCAGATTCAGTGCCATGAAAAAAAGAGATTGATTCTCGTTCAAGAGAAGGAAGAGGCAGCAAAGAAGAGCGTGGAGGGGGAGGGAAGCCAAGATGAGACGTTGTTGGAGCTGGAGGGTACAGGAGCTTTGTCGTTAAGGATGAAGGAATGTCTTGACCATCACAGCTTCTTCTTGATGGTGGAGAGACTCCCGACTCACTACGCTACGTGATTTGCGTTGATACTGCACATCCACGGTAGGGAAAACAATTGACTGAAAAAGGCGATCACTGTAGCCCTCTCTGTCTGCGATGTATTTACTGTATAGTTTAAGTGCTGCGTTCAGTGCTGAAACCGTGAAATGCTCAAGTTCTGAACTTAACCTTTTGCCTACGCACTCGTTGTATCCTAGTGGTCAGCCTTGATCGAGAACAACTCCTAATTTTGGTGAGAAATAAAATTATTTGGTGTCTTCAGAATTTTCGCTCAAAAAGCGACCAGAAGACTATTCAGTCAAAAACGCAAAACCATAATTAGCTCATGAGCAGTTGGCTTGTCGGTTAGAAGCAGCTGCAATTGTTGAGAAGAAGCGACCGATTGAACATGGAGGAAATGCGCTCCACAGCTGGCGCTATCATGGAACGCTGAATTCGAGCTTAAACCGGCAGAATAACGCGTTCTCGCTATGATCAGCCAAACAAATCCACTCTTTGGTGGCATTTCGAGTCGGCAAAAACCGAAGCGACGACGCTCACAGGTTACTTTTGGCTTCATTTCTCATAACATTTCATATGATGTGCAGTATGGAAAAAGGCTGAGCTAATGATATGCTTCCTCCTTCTCGTCGCAAATTTATCAAACTTCTGCATCTTTCTTCTAAGATACCACCCTGTCCAGAGAGGTGAATTTCCTGAAATGATGCTTCAGCTAATATGCAAACTCACTGATTCGATGGATTATGCTTGTTGTCGAAATTTTATATTTTCTGCTAGCTATTTTCTCAAGAATTTTTCTTGACGTTCAGTTTTAGGAAATTTGTTTAAAGTCTTAAATTAATAACACATTCTAAATTGAAAAACTTTGCAGCGTCGTTTTTTTTAAAATGAGAGCAAAATGCGATGAATTTTGCAGAATATACTTGGAGATATTTTCTGCAACAAATTTTTCAAGTCTCATGTGTATTGGATGATGTAAACATGAATGCGGCGTGGAGATGAAATCACACTAAGTAAAAGCTAGACGTCGCTGACTATAGCTATTGAAAACGCAAAGCTTAGAAATAGCCGACTGGATATTGATGAGAGAATATAATTACCATCGAAGGTAAACGAGAAATTCAGCCCTAATTGCCTCTTATATAATAAACGTTTTCTAAGAAGTGCAAAAACGAAAACTATTATTCTTCCGTTAAGAAAACAGTAATTTCCATTCAATGCCAAGCGAATCTCTGCGATATTCCAAATTTCCCCTCTACTGCTTCTGAAGAAGTGGAGACTGTTTACACAATATTTACACACAATATCAGTGACCTGCTCATTGAAGGAAATTCAACAGAGAAACATAACATTTGCTTTGAGAAGTTAGAGCGCTGTAAGAAACGGTCGGAAAAATCGAAAATTGCAGCATATTTTTATTTTTATAGGAAATCTTAAATTTACTCAAACTGTGGAATGGTGCTGGAATGTTTTCTTCTCGACGTTGTAGCACATTTTTCTCGAATCGACAAGCTCATGTTGTCGCCGCTTTTGAGTTGGCTGCATTTAATATCTCCTCTGAGCTTTTTCATCGATCATTCCTTCCCAACAAAAGCATCCGTAAAATTAAGACGTAAGCTTCATGATCACTATGGAGTAAGCTTCATGATCGCTATAGACTAGTCAATCTTGCCTAACCCTATTTTCTTCAGCCTATTCGCAGACACACTATAAATTTGTTGGGCTGGCTCCGTACAGCGTTCGAAATTCAGCACGACTTCTAAGATATTCGTTTGCGTGGTACATTAAGCTTTCTTGAAAATGTCGGAAAGTCAGTTGGTGGTTGCTGAATCGCTTTGTGCACTAAATAGGCAAATTTGGAAAAGTGCAATGCGGCATCAAATTAAAGGCGTTTCAGTGTTGCTTAGAAAGTGCAACAGTGCAGGGGGATGTTACGACTAGTTGTTGCATATTCCGAAAGAGAATTGTACAGTTACTTACTTCATTGCCATTGTCAGAACACTTCATTCAGTCATAGAAATGCTCTGCAGTTTTCACAATTGGAATGGATAGCAATATGCAAGGTTCTTTTCATTTACGGCTCTTACATGCTCTCTCATACAATGAAGCACCTTACAGGACGCTAATCTAACACCATATAAATTTATATAAAGATCACCGCTTCACAAAAACATCTTCCATTACTATTAGTAGAAGTTGCACAACAGAGCCAAGTATCTATCTGAACACATTTGAGATCGTTTACAGAAATGCTGTCATAGCAGTCTGTCGTTTTTCGCTCTGATTCGTTTCTTAAAACGGCTTTGCGTGGGCATTTCTACTGGTGCTTTCTGAAGAAACCCGATATATAAGTATATGTTAAGGATCCGTTTGACTTCCGGCAATAAAATTTTTATGCAAAGTTTCGCAGGCGTCGATTCCAATCAATACTGTGTTCATCATTTAGGGGCGATCAATATATTCTTGATTGTGATCACATTTAAGAAGTAGGCATACTTTGAGGTTTTTTGAATACCGCATGCAAATATGGGCGATTTTCGTTCTTACAGGAATGCACACTTCATTTCGGCGATTCACTTTAAGCGTTTAGAAAAAAAAGTCTTGCAAAAGCTCTGTTTGTATTATTAATGGAAACGCTTTAAGCGGCACTGAAAACGGATTCCTTGAGTAGCTTCCTCATGCAATATTCGAAAGCGTGTAGACAGTGGATTTTTCATCATTTATTGTTCTATTTGACTCGGCCTTCATAGGACAAGAAGGATTTTCTAAATTTTTTTCCTTAATATTGTGACTTTTGAAGCGTTTCAGTGGGAGATTGCATTGCGCCGCGCCTATGCGCCGCCGCCTTTGATCACATCGAACAGGTACATTGCAGCCGCGTTCAGAAGGCTCTATTGGTCTGCTCGATCCATTCAATTTAGGTTCTTCTATAAGCATATCGGTGAGAAAATTTTTCCATGGATCCACTTATTTTAGCTGCATGAACCATAGGCTGAAAACAACTATTTAATGCGCATGAGCAAAAGCTATATCAGATGATGTAGTTGGAACCCATTTTTTCCGTTACGGTCGTGACATGCATTGATTGAAGTCCTAGTATCCAGTTAACTCCTAGATTGCGCTATATCGAAATATGGCTCAGCTCCTATAGTACGATTTCATTCATTTTTTTTACTGCACCTGTGAGCTTATGCTAGACGATTCAATGCCATTTTAATATATAGCCATCGAAAACGATATTTAGTCGACTGCAGACCCATCAAATTGTGTGTAGGTGTGCGGATTGCAGTGAACAACCTTTTTTCGAAAATAGTTGCGTTGTGCCTTGATTTCTCGTATATTTCCTGCTCAGCTTTTCCCTCAAACTTGGCCCGCTGATCCTTTAGCTGAAAAGATCTCTGAGGAAGTCGCATTCCAGAAGTTCTCCAGAAAACAGTATTCCATAAAACTGTTTTCTAGAGACGATGCATGTTTTTTGAAGACGACGTATTTTTCGCACATCGTAATTATAAATATGCAATTTGCCTCTGTGTCGTAACGTCCAGCAGTTATAACTAATTGCTTGGTGGTCCTTTGAAAATCGCTTGACATTTTTTTTATTATTTGCAAACGTGCTTTGCATTTTTCATTGGTCATTTCTATTCGCAAACAGCAAGTCTAATTCAAAAATTTCTATTCTGAATTTCTGATCACAATATTACGACAGTGGTTAATTCGGTAAAATAAGAGCGAAACTTTCTCCTTCATAATGAAAGATTGATCATGGTGGTGATTTTGATCAGAGATTTCATCAAATGGTTGGTTTAATGACGTTTCAAATATAACGTATAGCGAAGATTGCAATCAAAAGTGTGCAACAGTCAGAGAACTTAATTTATAAATGATTGTAATCCTTCATAATACCATTTCGAAATTGTAACAGCTTGTGAAGCTGTTCGCCTCTAATCTTCTATGCTCACAGTTGTTTTTTTTTTTTTGGATGAAAATTCTTCATATCCATTTCATTTACTCGGACAATACTGCGTAAAATGCATCCTTTGAGCACTAATTTGGACCAGTGAACGAATATCACGAGAGCTTTTCCCTTTGGTTTACCTTTCTCGTCGCACCTTTTCCTATGCGCCATAGCTGAAGCGAAAATTTGTGAAGGTGTTCGCCTTTACTAGTGTCACGATTGTGTGTGCAAGACGTCGCAGCGACGAGACTTTGACCACAGAATTTCCTTTGTTCTGGTGGTTATGTTGAGTCTACCGTGCGCACAGGCACTTGCGTACTTACACATGGATATTATCAAGCCAAAAAACGCTCTTATGGTGATAAGAAGCTTGTACAAGTAATTCAGTGTTTTACTAAATATAGGCATTGATTACCTATGAATCTGTATTTGTTTTGATCAGCGTCATTGAAGATGCACAATTCTCTTCTTGCGAAAGTGCACATCTAAACGTCGTAGAAAAAGGATTACAAAATAAATGACTACTCGCTTTTCGACTACACTTCCAGTAAATCGAACAATTCTGAAAATTAGCTTCACTACTGTTGCATCCGAGTATGTCGTCTTGTGCACTCTTTGCTGATGGGTCGCTAGCGAACCATCATCGTTCAATCCATTTCATTCTTATCTGTTTTGTGTTTTCAATTCATTTCAATTCAATTCTATTCTATTAATCCATTTCAATCCATTGCCATCTCATTTCAATCCACCTTTATCCGTTCAATCTCTGCTTTTGTTCACATGCATTTCTAATTTTGCATTTATCCACATAATCCACATAATCATAATTCATAATTATTCACCTAATCACATGCATTTCTAATCAGCGTTATGGTTCACATGCATTTCTAGTCTTCAATACTTTTAAGTCTCTAGCGTCAGCACTGTGGACAATGTTCCGATGGGCATTTGTTAATTTCGTTTCAAATTCATCACAAACATAAATTTCCAGAAATTAAGTAACTTTTGATTGCGAAAGAAAAAAACGCTGTTAAGCAAAATGGTAGCAAATTTCAATCGTTATCCGCATAAAATCAGTACCATACAAATCTAAAAGTTTTTAATTTGATTTTCACATAATATTTGCAACTTTCATTATGGGTGAAATTTATGGGTGCGTGAGCGTGTCCCTGCTCTCTTATCCAATGCTTCCAACAACTCCGCAATGACTGAATTTAGAGCTGTAAAATTGCGAAAAATTAACCTACACGGGGATGTCATTTATCTCCAACACCCCCATTTCAAAGTGATACACCTATCATGAGCGAAATTAATGGCATACAAAACTGCTGAAAATGTTGCGTGTGTTTCATATCCGGCCGCTTTGCAATTCCCATGATTGGCCATAAAAGTTTTAATGAAAAGTTTATTCGCAAGTTGTCAGTCAAATCAGTTAAATTAAACTTTCGTTGTTCGGTGGCAAATTTTAAGAATATATGGTTGCACTGGTGAATTCAGCAAAGTGTCCACCAAGTGAGCCTCTTGCCACTTGTTCTCATTTGTTATGCACATCAATAAATATGCGTTTGCAAGATGGGTCGCGGAGACGCCATGTCCGTAGTGTGTATGTCCCTGCCTATCGCTTCGATAGTTGACGCTTGATAATTAGTCGAGCTGGAATTTTGAAAGCCAAAAATCTAGGGTCGTTTCCTCTATCCACTTCCACACCAACTCATCCACTCTCGACGAGAGTGAAGCCGACCTTATGAATGATCAAGTTGTTTTTAGAACGCTTTACGAATTTGGCTGGTCTTACAAGTGAGGCCTCCAAAGCTCGTCTCGCGCCGTTCCTCTGGCAGAGATTTCCTCCTAATTTCTTATGGGCTTTCGCAAAAGTGTAAGGAGAAAAAAGGGGGAATTTTTAGCTGCAGATTAATTGAAAGTTTGTACCCTGACTGCTAGTCCACAAATTTTCTAGTAATAGGATGATTGGATAGAAAGCGCCAGCGTTGTTCGGTCTCAAAGTGAATATCGCTCTATCCCTGTGATCAGTTGTTATGGACATTTTACAATGTTTAAATTTATTAAATTTATTTTTATCATTTTATCAATTATCAGTTAAATTTATCAGTTGCCGCGATATTAAATTTACTTTGGCTGAATGTGCGTCTAAAAAGTGCATGGCGCCAGCTCTATATGCATGGGTATGTTTGCATGTCTTTCTGCCTGTACGGGAATTTTCACTAGTGAACGACGAACTTTACAGTAATAAGATTTAGTAAGTGAAATTTCTAGCGTAGAATTACCTCCCACGCCTAATTTCAAATCGACTCATGGTTAGTGGAAAAACTAATGTCACTTAAGCTTGCCTAAAAATCTGCATAATTCCGCAAGCCATGCTACATTTTTCACTGTCTTAGTTGCATGAAAACGAATCTTCTGAAGATTTGTATGGGCGGTTTGGTCAGCTAAAATAGGAATTTTCATCATTTTCGAACTCTTTATGAAGTCTCCTCATCTGACTGCTGGTCCAAAACACATAATGAATGAGAGGGGTGACAAGAATATATTTGGGTGTTCCGAACAGTTAACCGTGGTCATTCAGTTAGCCGAATAATCTTGGGATTTTGTGAAAGTTGTCTGAAAAATTTGTTTAAAACAATGAAAAAAATGCGTATCGAAAAATTCTGCAAAATTGCGCTCACTCTATCATTTCGTTCTCTCTTCGTTTGAGTGAGCAAACTTCTGAGAATGTCGCTTGGTAGAGTTTTCTGACCGTTCAATGGCTGAGAGCTTAGAAATTATTTTAAAAACGCAAAAGTATAAATTACACAAATTTTCTTCGAATTTCTTCATTTCACCCCAAGTTCGTCTTTCATATTTGTTTCTGTATACACCATGAGCGGATGGAGAGAGCGTCACGTTTGTTCAATCGCAAATGTTAATACTGTTTTATCCCTCTGATCAATTGCTGCTCGCTTGTATCTCAAAAACGTTAGCTGGGATCAGCTGGGAACATGCTTTCACACATTTGAACGCTGCGCTTTTCCATAAGATTTTTTCATATGACTTTAAAAAAATGCAGCTCATTGCGTTTTTCCAATAACGTTCGTTAGAGTGAGTGTGGCTATGTCTGCGGATTTTTAAGCAAGAAATTGGGACAATCAGTGCAATTAAGGGGTTCTGCTCTTACGCAAAAGACGACGCATGGGGACGACGCAACAAGCAGAGATAGCATTATAGCATCAATGGTTGTGGACGCTGCGCAATAGCGCGTAATGATGCACATGAGTGTTTGTGCTTGGTTACGCTCGCACTTAGCTATTGGCATTAGCCGTAGGGAGGCCTGCTGGGTATAGCTGTGGTCTCGGTGCGCTTGTGTGTGAGCATAATCTGCCATTATTGCCAACAATCGCTTGTATTAATTAGTAATGGCAACAACAGTCCCGGTCCGCGCGAGCTTCAGTACGTGCATTTTCCTTACCATTACTCATTTCTTTTCAATTCCCCATTTGGAGACTTTGATTTTGTTTGCACCCTTTGCTTTCGTTGCTATTAGCATCGAGCGAACGTTAAGGGGTTCTGCTCTTACGCAAAAGACGACGCATGGGGACGACGCAACAAGCAGAGATAGCATTATAGCATCAATGGTTGTGGACGCTGCGCAATAGCGCGTAATGATGCACATGAGTGTTTGTGCTTGGTTACGCTCGCACTTAGCTATTGGCATTAGCCGTAGGGAGGCCTGCTGGGTATAGCTGTGGTCTCGGTGCGCTTGTGTGTGAGCATAATCTGCCATTATTGCCAACAATCGCTTGTATTAATTAGTAATGGCAACAACAGTCCCGGTCCGCGCGAGCTTCAGTACGTGCATTTTCCTTACCATTACTCATTTCTTTTCAATTCCCCATTTGGAGACTTTGATTTTGTTTGCACCCTTTGCTTTCGTTGCTATTAGCATCGAGCGAACGTTTGGGGCTGCATAAATAATATTTGAAGGATCTCTCTCACTGGATTCTATGGTAGCCATTAAGACCGTTGTCGGAATTTGTCTCATCAAAGCTCGCTGCAGCAGTAGCTGTAAAGCACCGATAGTAAATTTTATCGTAGTTCTTGTTTTATGCGACACATGAAGCTAATTTGGTTTTGGCCCTTCAGAACTCATATAAAGTGTCATCACATGTCCCCTCTAACAACGATCTTACGAGTTTGGCATTTGCAAACGAATGGGTTCCCAACCAGCGGCAAGCGATCGGAGCTCTCTTATGAGTTCGTTAGTCTTTTTTGTATCGGCTTATTGACATTGTAGAAACTCTTAGGTTTCATCAAATTCTATTGCACAGCTATAATGCATTACTTCTAGCTATGGCGGAATCCTTTTGAGAAAATTCTCGCCTCACAGATAACGATAAACTCTGAAATTTTCTTCCCGAGTTTAAATTGCTATATTATGGGAAAAAGCTACTTCATGTAAGATAGGCAGCGCCTTTTCCGCATATTTATGGTGTGAAAAACTCTTTAGCTGAAAAACAGATTTTATGGTGGGTGATTTTTAAAAACTGTAAAATATGAGATTCTGAGAGAGCGTCGCTCAGTTATGGCACGTCGTTTCCGTTTCTAACTCCGCAACATCCACTAAAATGCTTACGTTTGAAACAGTAAGTAATATTTTTTTTGTTTTCTGAAAGAATTGAACACCCGATAGTGTAGTATGTTGCTTTTTTTTAAGTTCAACTGCATACAACCTCCGTCTCTTCCGTCATTGCCAAAGTAGAAGTTTTTGGGAATCTCTGTGAAGTGATCTAGTGGAAGCAAGTCGACAAGCAATGCACGGATTGAGAATTTTCCGAAAGGTTCAAGAAGAACCATTCAGAAATGTGAATTTCTCTGCATTCTTGACATTTGCGCCTCACAGATGGGAAACTACGCTGCGCACTGATTGCTAGTGACTATTGGTTGGTCACAGAAGAGCCCAGTTCTAGGATGAGATAATGCTTGACGCCAACGATTAAGCACACATTGAGAACATGAGCTTCTAGCTGTTGCACTCAGCTTATCTTGTGTCGCCATTGGCTTCCTGATCGCACTGCTTCGTTCTTCTGAGAAAGATCGAAATTCAGTTGTATTCGTGCCTCAGCTCCAGTTTTTTTCCTCATCGGCCATGACGCTTCCCACCCTCCACTTCGCCCCATACGAATCAATCCTATCCCTCATTGTCCCCCTCCCCGCCTCAGCCCCACTTTTTAATTAGTTCCCTCTTCCTGATAAAAGCGATCCTTGATGAAGAACTCCTTAAAAGTCGCTCATCCTTCTGTCGGTTTAGTTAAATCTCTAGGGCGTATGGTTTTTGGGCTCATCGCAGGCTTGTTCTCCCTAGTCGGCCCAGCTGGGCTCCTCGAGATATGCATAATCTGGAAATCTCTTTCGAGAGTGCTCGACAATTGTCATTGTGATTTTCATGCAAACTTAGAAGAAGATTCTGGAATGTATTAGCATAAAGCGAAAACCATTAGCCGGTCGATCGTGTGCGATTTTTTGTAAAGTTTTGAGCAATGTCACTTCGGCATTAGCTTAGCGTAAAGAATCAATGATTGAATTATGTGGATGAGTACACCGTGTACATGTCATTTTTCAATGGTTTCGTTGCTTGTGCCTATCTATGCGATTTCTGATATAGGCAGCATTTTGGAGAACAGAAAGTTTTCTGCCCAACTACTTGCAGGAAAAACGTAGCTATAACTTGGCGAAGAGGTAAACGTAAACAGAGTAGACGGGAATAGGGAGGAAACAAAAAGGTACAGAAATTTGTGGCACAGAACATAGGTGCATTTCGGTACAATTTGTAGTACAGAAATTGCGTGCATTTCAGAATGATGGTTTTTGGGTTGAGATCAGTCAGTTAGACGGAAAGCCTTCGGTGAAGCGGAAATGTCACATTGTAGTAGAAAAACTTCACAATTTTTTTTTCGTTTTATCACTTACATTTAGTGTACGAAGCGTCAATGCTAAAAATGGATTCTACGAAGTACACATTACTTCTGATGTGTTTGTGTCCTCTTTTGTGCTCTTCATTTTTATCTTGCCAACCAAAATCGAAACTGGGCCAACGATAGAAAAATCACTTACGTTTGCGAATAGTCCCGAATAAAGATTTTAGATGAAGCTAAACTATCTGATGCAGATTAGAAGATGCGAGTAATTGTGTATTAGTCTTTATCCTTATTACAGTCACATGAAATACATACGTCTAAAATAGGTATATATTTAAACGGATGTGTGATTTAGAAAAAACGACATTCTCTTGAAGAAGAAAGATGAATAAGGTGTAGTGCAAAACTTACTTGTACAACAGTCAGTAGCATAATACTTTTCTTCCATATGCGAAGTGGACGATTACAGTTCAATTCTTTTTACCTTTGCATTAGAGCAATGCTACCGAAATTTCTTCCACAAAACTGCATTCTGCGCTGAGAGAGTTGAAAGTCTGCTGACGGGCCCACAACGAGAGGTAAGGATCTTTTGAATCAAATTAATATGTATGCTTATATTAAAGGAAAAGTGGAGAGAATGAATACTGTTACATCCATCAATGTAGTATACTTGATAAAAGCTGATAGTTGTCTGTTAGCAGATCATAAAAGGTCAACACTTAATTTCGCAAATCTGATGATAAATTTTGTCATTAATAGTTACATTAAGACGACTGTGGGGTGTAGACGAAAATTCAGTTCACAATAATTTCAGAAAAGGATGACGATGAGACGGTTGATTTACTAAAATGGGAATCGTCGGTGCAACCGCCTTCGATTGCTGAGCTGCGTCGACGCACGCAAGAAGCGTTCAGCTGCAAGTACATCAAATATATGTATGCACGATTTAAAAATGTACTTTTTATCTCTCTTCGTTTGCTTATTTTGCTCTCAGTTATCGTAGTATTGCGTTAATGGTTTTTTTTTGGGAAAGGG
>JPKZ01001875.1:38201-60478 GCA_000803305.1 Toxocara canis
GAGGGAAGAAGGCAAAACCTTTCAAGCTTCCAAACGAACAGTTTCAGAGTGTGCGTCACATTTCATTTCGTAGATAGACCGAAAAACTTTCTGGTCTGATCCTTACAAAAGCCATAAAATAAAGTGAATGCATATCGGGCTAGCGGATGAAACCGATAAAATGGACTGCATTTTGCGTTACATCTGCATTACGAGAATAAAGGCATTACTGCAATTTATATTCTGTTCACTGTTTTGCAGGAATGTCCGACCGGTCGAATGCGGTTAGATGAATTCAAAAAAATGTTCGGACCCTATTTACCGGAACGCCTTAGTGAAGAGTATATCCTACGATTGTTCCATGCGTTTGGAAAAGGAAAAGAAGAAATAACTTTTCAGGTTGATTTCTTATTCGAAATTTTATTGGTTGTTTTATTTTCGGAATTATTCCCTCATTAATACTTTTGAGTAGTGAGGACAAGTTACATGGCCATAGAAAGAGCCATTGCTGCACAAAAAAAAACGCGCTTAACTGTTCCGCAAGAGCGTAACGTCTACGCAGTTGAGGAAAAAATAAAACTTTTGTTCGATAATCAAACATTGACTTCGAAAGCAAAAGCGATGAGGTTCTAAGTGATGACGAAAAATTCTCCTTAAGCGGCCAAAGAGCACCCAGGCTTCTAAGTGATATTTCCTAAAGGTCAAAGATCTACTCAAGTCGATATGAAAGAGGATGGCGTTGTTTTACTCGTTTTTTTTTAAAAAGTTGAAAGAGAGAACTCACTGTAAAGTAGGGTTTCAGCTTAGTAGGTGCTTAGTCTCAGTGCATCTTTAAAAAAATCTCGCCGGTCGGAAGTGGATGGAGAGACGAGAAATTGCTTATTTTTTTGGTTACAAAATTGTCGAATTTATTAGCAAAAAGGGTTAAGAGCACTAGCTCGACACGGATCTCCGATCATTCGCTGGCATATCATAGAACCGCGGCCCATTGACATACCGCAGTTCTGCTCTGGTAGTTTCATAACTTTGAAGAGTCCAGGATCTGATGGAGTCGCTTGCCATGCTCAATTATCCTTCACCTGAGTCGAATGCGCTTTGGACTATCAGGATGATCAAGGGAAAGGATGCGAGTAAAGTTAATTATGCGGTTAGACCATTATGAATTTCTCCCTTACAATAAATTCGAATTGCTTGCTATTGCTTTTACTTTCTTTTGGGCTATATTCATTGGCATAAACAGTGTTCCAGTAGCTGCAACACATCTTCCCCCCTCCACCACCAGCTTCTCTCTCCCAATACCAATTTCATTCCCCTCCTACAAATATTAGACGGGTTTTTCTTCCCCGCGAGAAATCACTGTTCGATGAAATGTCCGCCAGCTGAGTCTCTTCTCAGTGAAAATCTCCCCAGCCTTTGGGGGACATCACCTCTGCCAAATTGCTTGCCGACTTTTTTCGTGAGGCGCTCCCATAAATTGCTCTTCGACAAGAGCAACAATTGCTCGCTCGGTGCAGGGCACTAGTGGCTACAAACGCATTGAATAAGCTGTTTTACTGCGTAGTTGCATTTGTCGAGTAAGCCGACAGAGAGGAGGATTGGGTGAAAGTGAAAATTTTCAAGCCCGGAGGAGGTTCCGCAGGTACCAAAGTTCATGGTAAGGGATTGTTTGCATGCAACCGCTCGCGTGGAGCGCCCACTCTGTTTTACTCATATCGTTATTTTTGGATGGAACGCGAAAGATCCCTCGTTCCTCTGAACCTTGCGAGCAAGTTGGATATTCGCTTCTCACTTGCCGGCGTATCTTGGAGGCAAGGAAGATATCGTTAGCAAAAAAATAATGCAACAAATAAGAGTGCACAACACATCGTGGCCATCGTTGGATGCCGAGTTCGTGTTAGTTTGCTTTGTATAATGAGCTAGTTGTTTTATGAAGATCTTTAAGGATTTCTCTAAAACATTGCATGTTTACGTTCTGTGCAAAATTGATTTTTGCGCTTCTTTTTTTTAAAATTGTTCTTGCAGGAATTCACCGACTTCGTGCGCTCCGTTTTTCAGCTCTCAAGGCCTTTAGAGAAGAAAAGGAGTCTGGAACTGAGTGCTGAAGGTCGACGTATGTCTGTCCAAGAAGCAATTACAAGAAGAGCTGACGAATCTTTCACGGTGAGCAACTTCCCTTCGTGAGTGAAAAAAAATCGACTAGCTGGTCCGATCTCTTCAGAAAATAATATGTTCATCTTTTAATCTCTAATAGAAGCGTGAGGAATTTCTTTTGCAGAGGATGTTGGCATCATCGTTAGAAATAATTTATAGTTGTTCTCGTTCACTGAACTAGCAGCAAACTTTTTTTCGTCATCCCATTTATCTTCCTCATGATAAAACATTTTTTTGTGTGAAAAGTGGCGACAAGCGATCGTTATGATGGAAGGATAGATGAGCTACCTCTCATTGAACAGGTGCTTCAGTTGAAATTGAACAGGTGCCTCAGTTTGATTCATCATAATGATGATCTCTGCTATTTTAATGCTCAATGCAAATTTACTACGACGAAGATGCTATCTCTATCTACACTATATGTGTACGCACATTTCGAATGCAAAAGTTTTCTACAGCCAAAATTTTGTAGTCAACGTTTACGCCTCAAATACGAGACAAGAGTAACCTCTGTAAAGGGTGTTGACGTTCGAACTTCTTTACTAATGAAATTATCCGTTAACAAAAACAGCGTTAATTAAAGCGCTATCACAAAATGAGCATTTTTTGCATGTCTTAAATCTCGAGAATCCCGAGTATGAATGCCAGAACCTAGGATTTCTCAAAAGAGCCATTTTGGGAAGGAGACGAGAAGACGGCTGGCGTCTAATCAAGAGCGCCTGCACTTTTCCGAACTTCGCAGGCCGATTTGTAGCTGGGATGAATTGTTTCCAAACCTCATCTTCCAGTACAGTGAGATTGCCTTTAATAATTTCAATTAACTAGGTCTAGTTAAATGAATATCTATGGGTCAAAATTTGATATTTCAGCTGGTTCATCACACTAATTCGTGTAACTTTCACTGCCTATTCTCTTGCGATATTGTGCTTCGTTTGGCCTTTCTGTACAAAACTGTGCAGGTTTCATAGCGATTTTCAGCTCAAACAAATATTTGAAAAATTTAAAAAAGTGAATGTCGAGAGGTAAATTCTACGATGATGGGACGATCACTTTTGTTGATCGTTTCAGTCTTTGAAATATGAAAAGGGCTTTTCCAGGAGCTCGATAAGGACAGCGATGGGTTTATCGAAGTAAAGGATTTAGTGGAGTTTTTTCAGGTAAACAACGGTCAGTCTAATGTTTTATCGGTCATTTACGATTCACACAAGTAATAATCTAAATTTGCGCATCAGCTGTATGTTGCGCTTTATATTGGTGTTCATTCTACCATTTCTATTTAGGCGCTTCTCGATGCAACGAAAATTCATTATGGGCCTGTAATGCCTATCTATTTCNATGTCTCTCTGCCAGTCCGCTAGGTCGAGCTTGTCCACCGCAGCAACTACTGCGAGCAGATTTGACACTGGTAATCTTAGGCGTTGCGAAGGAACGAGTGGTGGATTTCTGGATGAAAGCGTATAGAAGATAATCAGAGAGGAAAAGATGAAGCCAATAAACTTTCCCAAGTTGAATTTCCTATGCCGGAGTTTCGACTCATACGATGCTGAACGTTGCGAGCTACAACATGCGTAAAACATAACGTGGAGTAGGAATTTTTTTGCATAAGAAAAGGAAGATTTTGAGAAAACGATCGCATAAATCATATGTGAAAAAGGGGCGCAATCGACGGCAGCGGTTTGGATCCCAAGTGAACATCGGTCGTTTATCATCGATCCGCTGTAGACGACAGCAGCAACTATTTGATTTGCTTCATTTATCATTTCATTTACGAACATTAAAATTCATATTTTCCGGCATTCTGATTGGGATTGCGAAAAAAAAAACAAAATCATGAAAACCTCTGCTTTCACGATTCGGCGGTAGCTATATCGTAAGATCACAGAAATACGTTAAGTAATTAAGCACTCCTGGAGTACTCTTTGTTTGCTTTTCACAGTAGGGTCTATTTACGCATTTCACCTACTACGTTTTTTCGAGTCACGCACTCATATGTACACGGTGATCCATATGTGGTTAACGAACTTATTTCTTTGTTGCTATCCTGCTTGTTTCCGAATTTGGGAACCCATAATTTAGTTGTTACGCCGCATTGCAATTGCTTTCACTCTCAAAAGTATCCAAAAGAAGAGGATATCATTTGCTGGACTAATTGCATTGCTCTTGAAATGGTTGACATCAACTCATGATTTTTTTTTTTCAGGAGGAAGGCCGTATGAATCCATTGCTTTTGAAAGTCTCAGCCTTAACCCCTATACTTGGCAAGGGATTTCGTTAATCAGACGCTCTCTCTCAGCACTCAAGACGGCTGCAGGGATGTGATGAGTGTCAGTTTAGGTGAACTATGGAATGGTGATTTGCTAGCCGCTGGTGCTCTCCATGTGGCTCATTCGACGGGCGTAGCCTGTTCTAACATCGAATTCCGCTGCTCGTATATTTCCGCTCTCCTCCTCCCTGCATCTGCNCTGTGTGATTTTTATGACTTCAAGGACAGGCATGTTTTCTAGCAAATTTCTGAGATTCCGTATGTGAAAACTGCCATTTATCAAGCGTTCGCTGACTAGGCTTAAATCTCATAGATACTGAAGAACAAGATGAGAGGGCAGAGGTCGTCTGGGAAGGGGAAGGGGGAGAGGGAGGGAGGTAGTCAAGTTGGTCTAAACAAGTGATGGAGGAAAAGGTGAAGGTAAAAGGAGTTAAAAATGTCTAAATTGAGAAGGAGTGAGTCAATATGATCCGAATACGTGATGGAGGGACAGCATGAATGAGGAACGAGTCGAAGACACTTTCTACTTCGTATTTTTAGGGAGAATTCAATAGCATCCCCTCTTTCAGCGTTTTTAGAAGGATGTTGTTCCACCACATAAAAGAATGCTTATTCCACTTACGAACGGACTGAATGAAGCGTATTGTAATCAGTGTGCAACATTTCATGAAGTGTTTGTATTGACATCGCATTTTTCTTTTTTTGTCATGAAATACTCCTAAATGTATTTGTTCCATTGTTTGTGCCGTTTAGCTAATATTATAAAAATTTACAAAACTTATGTGTCATTACTGTTACTTCGAATGGCTGAACATCTGCATTGCAGTTAATATGCTTAACTTTGGTTTAACATCTACAACTAACGATAAGTTGTAATAAAATGACGGTGAATATGTTGCGCAATTACTTGTCATAAATGCGCCTATTTTGCATTAGTAGTATGGCACTATTGAGGTGTGTTTTTGTATATAAGCTGAAAAAAAAATGTTTGCCGTTTTCCTTGAGCGGAAGATCATATTCTTTTAGGAGGTACACCGGTAATAGATCTAGGTCGTTTGTTGCTCGATTTCGTCGTCCTCGGTCGACCCTTCAGTATGATCGTTTTTTATTTGGCACCCAAGAACTTTCGTTTTGGTATTAAGCGGTTATTCGAAATATGATCTGCATTGTATTAGCTATCAATTTTTACGAAACGTTCAGGAAGAGAACCAGGAAAGTGCTGGTTGAAGTTGATGGGTTTTCAATGCAGTTAAAACGCCTTAAGGGTGCATAAAAGTATAAACCACATGGATATCTTTTTTTAAAGCTAAGACTGATATGATCGTATTGGAAAAAAAACAGTGAGAAGGAATGAGCACAGTTTTGTAGGTATTTGCGATGACTGGTTCAACATAAACATTTCGCTGCATTTGTTTCAGATTAGCGGCTTTGAGTTAATCAATAAGTGCAGAATAGTGACGAGGAATGGCGGAACGCTGCTTTGGGTTGAAGAGAGTTTAGACGCGAAATTGATGATGTACCTTATTTCTGCAAACGGGGCAGAGTCTGAACAAATAGCGGTGGAGTTTTTAACATCCTAGCAACAACCTTTTATAAACCACCCCCAGCCAGTGTGGGAAAACTTATTGTTGGGAGGTGCTTCCGTCGGAGGAATTCGGTTCAGAAGGTCTGATTTTTGTTTGTGGCGCAAACTCAGACTGTCATGTAGAGCCATTAAAAGACTTTCTGGAACCAGAAAAAATCTTTAAAATTATCAATAACACAGCAGTAGCCTTTCTCGCTGTCTCGACGTATATGTATCTTCCAAAAGCTGTTCGAAACTAGTCACATCCGTCTGTCTTAATTTGGCGTCCAGCGCTCACTCTGGTATATACGTTAAAGTAATACAGCAGCAAAGGCGACATCATGAAGATATTGGCTGGAACTGGTCTCGCCTAACTTCTGAAAACTGGGACATTGAAATTTCGCGCAGGAATGGGTTGATTTCTACACATCACTCGATAACAACGATGTATGTGAGGCATATGAGACCTTTATGATAAATATAAACCGAGACTTTGATTCCGCTTGCCCTCTGATAATAAGGTGACCACACGACAAATAATTGTCTTTTGGGATTCGACGGTGGGTGAGGACGATGAATTGGTTGCTGAGGCTGACTCATAAATGGATTCAACGTAGTTACCTTAACGAGGCCTTAAAAAGACTGCGTAGTTTGGTTATTAGTGTGCTTAGGAAATACAGCAAAAGGCAAGTTGAATCCGTATTTGACTAGCATAAAGCAAATTCATATAAAACATGGCAACTACTACAAAAAAGTATAACAGACGACGCCGACGCGAATGAATTGAGCAAAGTCTTTTAGTTTTTTATTTTACTTATTTTTTTAACGACTCAAAGGCATAGAAACGTAAACACAAAGTCACAATGGTCAATGAAAGGAGTATTTGGTTCTAATTTTCATGAAATCGACAGTGACATTTTTAAAGTTATTCAGATATTATAATTTTTTAAATGTCATTCACAAGGCACCAGGCTCTGCTAAAATAGGCTGAAAGGTACTTAAACTTGACAAATTCTCCCTGACACAATAACTGCTCTGACCTTCCAACTTCATAGTTGAAACTGGGCATCTACAGAAGAAATGGAAGGAAGCGACGAATGTTCTAGCTTTCAAAGGAAGCGATCCCCACAGCCCGGCCAATCAGCGCCAGGTAGTGCTGCAGCTAGTCGTGCTAAAATTTTTTGAAACCAGTCTACCATCACCTGTATGCAGTGCTTGAACCGCTTATTAACGACAGCTCAGGGATGTTTCTCGAGCAAAATGCTCGACACTTACGGCTGCAGCTGAAATAGCTGAATTCCTGCTTAATGGAATGGATGACGCTGAGATCGTATATACCTTACAGTTGGAGGCAAAAAAAATAATCTGCTGACGTGTAGGTCCTTTCGCAATAACTCCTTGACGCCATCGATACCTACGATATAACGGTGTGATTTTTCAATAACCTACTTTCCGAAAGACGTGGAACTACTGTTGTGAATGCGTTTGCTCTGACAAAGGGCTGGCGAAATCTGATTTCCCTCAAGGGTCCATTTTATCACTGTTTGTATTCCCTGTTCTCCTTCCTCTTTGTATTACGTGCGAGCATAGAAACCCATGGGGAACTAGTTCGTTTACGCATGACGTTCGAATATTACATCAAGAAAGGGCATCAAAAGAACAGCTAGTGATCGGCTATATGGTCTCAAACTTTGCTAAAACTGAGAACAACTTTGGAACGATGTATATGAAAATTGACTCTTCGAAAACAGTGGTTAGCAGATCTTGTAACTCTCATCTATGACGGGAGTTGACCCGGACCCAGAGCTGTTAGTAGATAACAACATATACTGGTGAGAGGTGGCACCAGATTTCTCGACCAACAATTAGCCTATCGAGAACGCTTGAACAAATGATATTAAAACATTACTGCACTACTCTTTATCACATACGCGTTATTCGCCATCCTGTTTTTGAAACGCGCGCCACATCGGCACCTTGGTACTATCCAACATTAGACTGTTTGTCCCGGCGACAATGGCTGCACATAAAAGATATGTATCAGTTCTTAAACGACCACTAAATCACAGCATTCAATTCATACGCTAGGAGACAAAAAAAAGGACGAAATCAAGGATCTTAAGGTCTGATACCGTCGCAGCATAACTACTTATTTGATGAATCTGAGTTTCAAAGACTCGCATACCAGGTGCGCAACGAAAGTGCAAGCTCGTTCCTCAATAGTGTAATAGCTGCAGCTACTCACGGTCGTACTAGAAGAACCATCTATATATGCAAGATCTATAAGACTGACATAGGACGATCATCGGTAATGCACGACGACTGCTCAACATGGATAGCCCACGTGACAAATGAAACTCGTGGTGTGAGAAGCAGTATCCGTTCCCTAGTGCGCTCAATCGAGGAGATAATATTAAAAAAAAAAAAAAAAAACGAATAAACAAAAACAACGCTCTCTTCTAACCCATGAAAGTGCTAAAACTTGTTCGCCTTCTCTTCTGCATACATGTTTGCTTTTGAATGCGTGCGCTTGTCTGCCTTCTATTTTAAAGTTACAGGAACTTTCAAATTTTGGAAAAGATTCATAATGTTCCCGTTAAGTTATGACGTATGACAATCAGTAAGGTAAGAAAGGTGGGGCAGAGGGATAATCGCCGTCAACTTCAATTGTTGAGATCGAAAAGAAGACGCTCTTGCTACAGAATCATGCAAAAGGCTGGTCGCACTGAATCACTTTGCCAAATTCTTCGAAAGTTTGAGTGATCACTCCGTATTGTACGTAGGGCATACTGTGCGTTCGTCTTTCTACCACAAAATTCTGGATGGTCTGATTTAACCGATCTTTTACTGTTATGGTCCTATCTTTTTATAAAATAAGAAACTGTCGTAATGGAGAAGCTCATTCACTACTTATAAATAATGATTGCTATATTTTATAGAATTAATCACTTCCACAATGTAACTTTTATGAACGAGGCATACTGTGTACCTTGGTCCTTCGTCGAATGCTCCTCACACAGTTTTCCTCACGTTCATTATTCCATTTTTTATCTACCAGCTTATTTCGAATGTCGAAAAGGATAAGGGTACAATTGCTGCGTTTTGTGCATATTGTGAAAATCGAAAGGAAAAAAATTACATTTTCTTGTGAAAAAAACGACAGTATTCGGGGAAGAAAGTGAAAACATACTTCGAAGTTATTTGTTTATCAGTTCAATTATTAGAAGTGGAAGTCATGTGCTGCGATCATGTCATGATCATGCATTATGAGGCTTCTTTTTGCGATTAAAAAAAATCACTAATACCACGAACTGCTGCGCTCCATGAACAATAAGTCAATAGTAGAACAGTTCATTACCGGTCAAGAGTATTCTGAGTGGGATAACAAATATACATTGATTTGAACAGATTTAGATTTACTCAGTCCGTTCAACTTGCTCGAATGGAGAATTATTTTCTGATTCGTTAGACGTTCAGGCAAATGATCACCAAACACAAAACAAACGGGCCCTGACTGTAAAGTAAAGACGGTTCTGAACCTGAACCTTTGGTTTAAAAATCAGTGATTTTTGCAAAACGAGGTCCGAAACTCCTGGAAAATAGAGCCAGCAGTTGGAATCTCATGAAAAAATCATTATCACTTTGCACAGCGCTACAAAAGCAATTGTATGACCACCAACTTGAGAAAATATAGTGGAAGCATTGCAGTCAATGAACCTCATTACCTTCGACATAGCATTCATTGACTTGATGAACAACGGTTGCTCAACAAATGGCATTAATTAGCCCATTTAGGGCGGACAACGTGAACGATGAGATTGTTCGCTTTGAAATCGCTTGCGTCGTACGCTTATGTACAATTTGCCGTACGACCTTACAATAGAGGAAGGGTTCCTCAACGATTGCACCGGTTAGTTCTCTGAAGAATCGAAGCATTCGATTGAGAAGCAATTTTTTTGGCTATTTATCGAGTAGCACCTTTCAGTGTGGAAGACCGAAATATTTTTAGGAAGAAGAAGCTACGCAAAGATGGAGGATGTTTTCGATTTGCCGCAGATGGAATAGTATTGGAGGGGCAGAGGGGAAGGGGGTATGTTCGGAGTGGGAGAGGAAGGGGGGACAATGTCCGATAGATCGGTTTGTAACAGAGTAACTTTTTACCTATGTTATACGCTAATTCCTAAGCGAAGTATCTGGACGGTAAATGAAAGTAAGTTTTGGGCTGTCACTTCCACTCTGCTCAACTTTGATCACAAAATAACGTTTCAACGGCATTTTTGTTTCGACTACAGTTTCCAATGCGAACTCTCTTTTTTCTGCATGGAGTTTCTTCATAAGAAGATCGTATGTAGATGCTGAAAAATTTACTGGAGAATGTCTCTTAAGAACTCGTTTTCGAAAGCTGCTGTGCAGCTGATGGGCGAACTACTAGAAAGACGGACCAAACGAAAATTGAACTAAGGATGTGGTAATAGTAAGAGGAACAATCTGCTAGGGTCGCATGTTTTTAAGCGGGGTGTAGGTTGGTGGAGTGATATGGTGAAGTGATATGAGAGTGGCGTACGCAACGAAAGAAGAAGATTCACTCATTAGACGTGCAACAGCGAAACGGGTTTTCAAGATGGCGTACGTTCCGTAGCCAAAAGAGAACGAGAACGACGAGGAGAAGTGAACGAACGCGACGCATTGGTACGCCGTTCGCATCGTTGCTCATCGCGCCATACTCAGATAGCAGCAGTCTTTTACGCTATTGATCGTGCTCTTCCAGAAGCATTTCCCGAACTTCGCTCTCACTCGAAGAGGTAGGCTAACAGGAGGGGTGCACATTATCTTGAGACCCAAGTAGGACCTGTACAATGAGAAACCATATCAAAACAAGAAAAGACTGAGCATTACAAAACAGCTGACATTAGTTTGTGCATGCGCTGGTCACAACTGGATGTAGGCATATAGGATTTGTAACAGTTAGGCTCAGTAAAAAAATCTTTTGTTGTCTTTTAGTTCGAGTAAATATGAATTCATATTTCACTTTCCCCCCGTCAGCGAGTGTTGTCAGTGAGGATAGAAAAGCGCGATGAAAACGATCATAATATGCTTTCGGCAAAAAAGCTTTCTAAATCCGGGCACTGGAGAATGTTTTTGGAAAAAAAAAGCCGAAAAATTTGTGCCCTCCGCGCTAATACTTAAGCTTTGGAGTGTTATTCGCTTTATTTGCCGAGTTCATCTCAAAGAAGTTTCAGTAAAAACAGGGCTATTCCAGTTTTGTAATTTTACGCAGGACTGAATATGTTTCTGGCTAATTTTAGAATATGAGGCATCTTCCCATCCCTTGGTGCTGGTGTTTCACAGATCCTGAATGCAGAGGCGTATTTCGTTTACATCTGTTCGCGTCTTTTTTTTTTTTCACGTTATATGGTCTAAATAAGTAGTTGTGATCGGCAAGCACTTTGACTGTTCTGAGATATGTCGTGCAGTCTGGCCGTTATGCAATTTTGAATCCTTCGGGGAATCCATCCTCTCGCTCCTGAAGAAAGGAGTATTACGGGTTTTCGTATGAGCTAAGGACTACTGCCCGAGTTCTTTTTGCTCATAGCCGTTGTTCATATGCTGTTTTCGTTTTAATATAAAGTATTGGCATTTGTTCAGTTACTGCGTATAGGTTACTATTTTCGCTTGGATAAAACTCTCGGAGTCCTTGTAGTTTTCCAGAATGGAGAGGGTTTGTTCGTATGGGTTTATGGCAAATAGTACCGTTAAATCTATTAGGATTTTCAAACAAAACATGGGATCGAAACGACGGAAGAAAGCGGAAACTGAAGGACATGTGTCGTTAATTAGTTTGGCGCTAAAACGATGAATTTTTACGTTTGTTTGTTTAACCTTAACGTTACGCTGGCACGAAGGCGTAACGTTTGAAATGGCACACACACAAGTTCGTATGTTGAAATGGATATAGCAGGACACTTTCTTAAAGAACAACGTTGAAAATACCGTCATCCTACTTTTCTGTTTTTTTTAAACAAGACATGTTCGGCAGTTGTTTGTTAGTCGAATGTCCTTTATCCGTGATAAATTGGAAGTGACCAATACGCGACTCCTCACGACCATATATCGTGCCTCACTGATATATGGGACCTATGCATTTTCTACGGGTGTCTCCTCTACTATTGCCAGTTGGGTGCATTGTAGAAAACGGGACGTCACATATTTTCAAAATGTTCCCTTCTCTGACCTTTCTGATGCGTATTATGATTCCAAAATTAACAACCAAAGGTTAATAGTACGTATGCGGTGAACGAAGCCTGTTTTTTTCCCTTTTTTTTTGCTCCCATGCGCTATTGGATGCAGTTGAGGCCCTTAATGGTCCCATCCCATTATTCATGGGCTTAAGCATGCTTGCATTTCCGTATGTATGTGAGTGTATCAATGTACTTATGCATGTGTGCATTTTTGAGGCAAATTTAACTAACGAACAAGAAAAGCTTCCGCAGCTAAACTTGACAGAATAATCCATGGCATTAGGGAAGGCTCATAAGAAAAAACAGAGCGCGATTCGCGGATTTGTAAATGAGTTATGGCGCACAGAAAACGAAAAGATGAAGGACATAGGTGAGGAGAATTACGGCCTTTGAGTCCAATTTCTGGAGTTAGAATATTGGCACAGATGATGCAGAATGTTGCGGAAGCTTTTCTGGCTGGTTAGTTAAATTTGCCTCAAAGATGCACACATGCATATGTACATTGATACACGCACATACATACGGACATGCAACCATGCATAACCCCCCTTAACACTTCTCACATTGTACGCAGTTGTTTGTTAAAATATAAGACCATTGGATTATATTTTTCTTGAACTGAAATACGCCGTTTTCGAAAAAAAAAAGGAAGAGCGTGACACAGTTCTCTGATGATCACATAAAGAAATTTGCTCACCCCGCGTTAGGAACAGTTATTCGATTCGAGACTGAACACAAATGCTTGAAACTAGCTTAGCTTAGCTCGTTTACTTTCGGAACACTTCTCACATCACCTTGAGCAGGAAGATCATGTGATAAAGGCTTTCTATTTGTGAAATCCAGCCGATTGAAAATATGGTGGTCCGATCGGGTGCACAAAACGCGCACAGATTTCTAGCGCGCTGAAGCCCAGTAATTTTCGCGTAGTTGACGATGCGATATGGTAGGTAATGGTAGGTAATCGAAAGATCTAAATTGGATTTGTCAAATTTTCTAACTCTAACTTCAGTGATTGTTCTCTTTTTGAAACTGCTGTACAGACAAGGGAGCGGGCATACACTACATGTGCATAAACACGAATTCAACGCCCGCTGCAAATGCGAATTTGTCAAAGCGCGCTAAAAGCGGTAGTACAAAAGGAGTGGAGCTTTGAGGTGAGTGCGCATATTGGGCAAGTAGAAATAACGCTCCGTTGCCTAGCTGTGGAAGCAAGGAGCGGCAAATGGGTGGCGCCGCCTTGTCCGCCTCCGACGGCACTCCTTAAAGATGCCCGCGAATAGAGTGGTGACAATATCCTGAAGACGTTAGGCGGCAACTGTCACCTGCACATGACTATACGCAGATGTCTGCCTGGGGAATCCCTCGGTGATGATGTTTCTGACTAGAAGCCAATGTGATGCTGTTTCCTAGTTGTTCTTTACACTCTGGATATAGCAGGACACTTTCTTAAAGAACAACGTTGAAAATACCGTCATCCTACTTTTCTGTTTTTTTAAACAAGACATGTTCGGCAGTTGTTTGTTAGTCGAATGTCCTTTATCCGTGATAAATTGGAAGTGACCAATACGCGACTCCTCACGACCATATATCGTGCCTCACTGATATATGGGACCTATGCATTTTCTACGGGTGTCTCCTCTACTATTGCCAGTTGGGTGCATTGTAGAAAACGGGACGTCACATATTTTCAAAATGTTCCCTTCTCTGACCTTTCTGATGCGTATTATGATTCCAAAATTAACAACCAAAGGTTAATAGTACGTATGCGGTGAACGAAGCCTGTTTTTTTCCCTTTTTTTTTGCTCCCATGCGCTATTGGATGCAGTTGAGGCCCTTAATGGTCCCATCCCATTATTCATGGGCTTAAGCATGCTTGCATTTCCGTATGTATGTGAGTGTATCAATGTACTTATGCATGTGTGCATTTTTGAGGCAAATTTAACTAACGAACAAGAAAAGCTTCCGCAGCTAAACTTGACAGAATAATCCATGGCATTAGGGAAGGCTCATAAGAAAAAACAGAGCGCGATTCGCGGATTTGTAAATGAGTTATGGCGCACAGAAAACGAAAAGATGAAGGACATAGGTGAGGAGAATTACGGCCTTTGAGTCCAATTTCTGGAGTTAGAATATTGGCACAGATGATGCAGAATGTTGCGGAAGCTTTTCTGGCTGGTTAGTTAAATTTGCCTCAAAGATGCACACATGCATATGTACATTGATACACGCACATACATACGGACATGCAACCATGCATAACCCCCCTTAACACTTCTCACATTGTACGCAGTTGTTTGTTAAAATATAAGACCATTGGATTATATTTTTCTTGAACTGAAATACGCCGTTTTCGAAAAAAAAAAGGAAGAGCGTGACACAGTTCTCTGATGATCACATAAAGAAATTTGCTTGCTCACCCCGCGTTAGGAACAGTTATTCGATTCGAGACTGAACACAAATGCTTGAAACTAGCTTAGCTTAGCTCGTTTACTTTCGGAACACTTCTCACATCACCTTGAGCAGGAAGATCATGTGATAAAGGCTTTCTATTTGTGAAATCCAGCCGATTGAAAATATGGTGGTCCGATCGGGTGCACAAAACGCGCACAGATTTCTAGCGCGCTGAAGCCCAGTAATTTTCGCGTAGTTGACGATGCGATATGGTAGGTAATGGTAGGTAATCGAAAGATCTAAATTGGATTTGTCAAATTTTCTAACTCTAACTTCAGTGATTGTTCTCTTTTTGAAACTGCTGTACAGACAAGGGAGCGGGCATACACTACATGTGCATAAACACGAATTCAACGCCCGCTGCAAATGCGAATTTGTCAAAGCGCGCTAAAAGCGGTAGTACAAAAGGAGTGGAGCTTTGAGGTGAGTGCGCATATTGGGCAAGTAGAAATAACGCTCCGTTGCCTAGCTGTGGAAGCAAGGAGCGGCAAATGGGTGGCGCCGCCTTGTCCGCCTCCGACGGCACTCCTTAAAGATGCCCGCGAATAGAGTGGTGACAATATCCTGAAGACGTTAGGCGGCAACTGTCACCTGCACATGACTATACGCAGATGTCTGCCTGGGGAATCCCTCGGTGATGATGTTTCTGACTAGAAGCCAATGTGATGCTGTTTCCTAGTTGTTCTTTACACTCTCCTTCTCTCCCTCATTCCTTCAGCTCTGCTGCAATGAAGTATCTGTCCTTCATTTTCCGTAACTCACTGACGTCCTTCATTTGTTCATGATGGCATCATCTTTTTTTTTCACTTGCTTATCGTCCCCGCTGAGATGTCCAATCCAGGTATATGCGCAGCTATCGTATGCGTGCATGTGTCCGTCGTCCAATGGTTCCAACTGACGGACCAGAAGCGACTACATTACGTAAACGTTAATGTCGTCATGCGAAGGCTCCTTAGTGAAATTTCAGCACGCTGATTGGACTTTGGATGAATTAAGACTAGTGCAAAATGACTGGCGAAGAGTATGATTGGCTTTAGGCTCATTTCCTAGGGTGGAAGCTTGGGCCCACCTAATACACCGCTTACGTAATACAACATGCGTTAAATACAGTTCGAAACATGAACTTGTAGATTAGAATCATGAAATTTGAGCGAAAAGTGCGTGGGCGTTTTGAAAACAGAAAAAAAAGGAGGGGAGGACGAGCAAGAGCTCCAACGATTCTTTTCACATGAACAAAACGGTTGATCACCTGTCCACTTCACAGTACGATTAACAGCAACTGTTTGATTGATCATTGCGAGAATAGAAATGCTTTTGTGATGGGTTGGGAATTTTAAATAGAAAACCACTTGAGCATTTTGGGGAAAATTGTGAGAAGCACATATTCTGCCATCGCCCTTCATCTCTCCTATCTACGCTTCCCGACCCGTTTTTTTGCCTCTTATGCTTCATCATGAAACATTTCAGTAAATGCCAAGATGCGATCAGTTTATGTGCTCATGGTTGGCTCTGCGCTTTTACTTATATCCCAAGCTCGACCACCGACTCCGGAAGAGGTGAAAGAGCAACAGATGAACGAGTTCGTCAACGACTACGACACTTTGCCTGCCATCTCGTTGATTCCGGAAAGTTGGAAGGAAAGCCTCAAAAAGGAGAAAATGCGCTATCTCGAAATGCTGCAACAGCAGAGCCTTAAGTGATTAGCCAAGGGCTATTCTTACCAGCATATTGTTTACTTGTCTATGGCTTCACAATACAGATTTCATCATCGTCCCTTAGCTGTTGGTTGAGATCCGCAAACCGGTTATATTCCAGAGTTCGCTTTCAAGACCCAACAGTTTAAGATGCTTTCAATTATTTTGGGTAAATCAAAACTTCGACCTACTTCCAGACGAAACCAAACTTCAATAAAACTGCTCTTTTGTTTCGTTTCCGAGAATTTATGGAATCAATTTGTTACAATTAATGATGATGAAGCCAGAATGTATGTATGTGTATACATATGTATAAAAATCATCGCTACTTATCATTATCATCATATGCCACATTTATTTCCTCAGAATACTTCGTTCAATGTTACTCGTTTTCAATGCTTTTTAGAGAGCCAAACAAAGATAACGTCAAGATGAACCGAGTACTATGAAATGAGCAATGAAAGCTTAAAAAGAAAGGAGTCCTATCGCCTGTATATTTCTCACCATTTTCACAGAATTAGAACCTCTCATGGTGTTTTTGCATCAGTTCTGCTAAAATCACCCATAATGTTCCGCTTCATACTCGCATTTACCTGTATGAATGAGCGGAAAATGCGTGAATAAAGCCGTGAAGTATGGAGCAAATACTCTCGGATGCTTGAAATGTTCAGCAAAAAAGAATATCGAAAAGGTTTGGTCGATGGTCGCATGATCGTGGTGCAAGAAATAACGGGATTAAGATTGTAAAGATATGAAGAACCAAGGTGATCGAAGTGATACAACTCAGTGATGCCTAAGGTTTGCACATCCACAGCGTTTTTGTTCAAATTTCAGGTTGGTTTGAGATCGGTCATGCCTTGAGAATGTTAGTGATCACGGAAATGAATTCATCATGTGTCAACTCGACTCAGCTGTTTCTTTTATGGAAGGGAATGCGAACAGCATAAAAAGGTGACGTATAGGGGTAGTCATTAGCAAAAGTAGTGTCATTTTTAAAAACCATATGCGTGCATGTGTCCGTCATCCAATGGTTCCAACTGACGGACCAGAAGCGACTACATTACGTAAACGTTAATGTCGTCATGCGAAGGCTCCTTAGTGAAATTTCAGCACGCTGATTGGACTTTGGATGAATTAAGACTAGTGCAAAATGACTGGCGAAGAGTATGATTGGCTTTAGGCTCATTTCCTAGGGTGGAAGCTTGGGCCCACCTAATACACCGCTTACGTAATACAACATGCGTTAAATACAGTTCGAAACATGAACTTGTAGATTAGAATCATGAAATTTGAGCGAAAAGTGCGTGGGCGTTTTGAAAACAGAAAAAAAAGGAGGGGAGGACGAGCAAGAGCTCCAACGATTCTTTTCACATGAACAAAACGGTTGATCACCTGTCCACTTCACAGTACGATTAACAGCAACTGTTTGATTGATCATTGCGAGAATAGAAATGCTTTTGTGATGGGTTGGGAATTTTAAATAGAAAACCACTTGAGCATTTTGGGGAAAATTGTGAGAAGCACATATTCTGCCATCGCCCTTCATCTCTCCTATCTACGCTTCCCGACCCGTTTTTTTGCCTCTTATGCTTCATCATGAAACATTTCAGTAAATGCCAAGATGCGATCAGTTTATGTGCTCATGGTTGGCTCTGCGCTTTTACTTATATCCCAAGCTCGACCACCGACTCCGGAAGAGGTGAAAGAGCAACAGATGAACGAGTTCGTCAACGACTACGACACTTTGCCTGCCATCTCGTTGATTCCGGAAAGTTGGAAGGAAAGCCTCAAAAAGGAGAAAATGCGCTATCTCGAAATGCTGCAACAGCAGAGCCTTAAGTGATTAGCCAAGGGCTATTCTTACCAGCATATTGTTTACTTGTCTATGGCTTCACAATACAGATTTCATCATCGTCCCTTAGCTGTTGGTTGAGATCCGCAAACCGGTTATATTCCAGAGTTCGCTTTCAAGACCCAACAGTTTAAGATGCTTTCAATTATTTTGGGTAAATCAAAACTTCGACCTACTTCCAGACGAAACCAAACTTCAATAAAACTGCTCTTTTGTTTCGTTTCCGAGAATTTATGGAATCAATTTGTTACAATTAATGATGATGAAGCCAGAATGTATGTATGTGTATACATATGTATAAAAATCATCGCTACTTATCATTATCATCATATGCCACATTTATTTCCTCAGAATACTTCGTTCAATGTTACTCGTTTTCAATGCTTTTTAGAGAGCCAAACAAAGATAACGTCAAGATGAACCGAGTACTATGAAATGAGCAATGAAAGCTTAAAAAGAAAGGAGTCCTATCGCCTGTATATTTCTCACCATTTTCACAGAATTAGAACCTCTCATGGTGTTTTTGCATCAGTTCTGCTAAAATCACCCATAATGTTCCGCTTCATACTCGCATTTACCTGTATGAATGAGCGGAAAATGCGTGAATAAAGCCGTGAAGTATGGAGCAAATACTCTCGGATGCTTGAAATGTTCAGCAAAAAAGAATATCGAAAAGGTTTGGTCGATGGTCGCATGATCGTGGTGCAAGAAATAACGGGATTAAGATTGTAAAGATATGAAGAACCAAGGTGATCGAAGTGATACAACTCAGTGATGCCTAAGGTTTGCACATCCACAGCGTTTTTGTTCAAATTTCAGGTTGGTTTGAGATCGGTCATGCCTTGAGAATGTTAGTGATCACGGAAATGAATTCATCATGTGTCAACTCGACTCAGCTGTTTCTTTTATGGAAGGGAATGCGAACAGCATAAAAAGGTGACGTATAGGGGTAGTCATTAGCAAAAGTAGTGTCATTTTTAAAAACCATTATTGAGGCTTGCACATTCCCAAGTTGTTTTGTTCTTGTGATGAATCGCTCAACTACACTGGCGATTTCTTTCAAAAGCTAGGCACGCGCTTTGAACACAAAACTTTTGACTCTCTTGATGATGGCAACAATGAGAAAGTCAACACCATTGTGGTGATAGTAAATATTAAGTGCGTGAAATATTGTTCGGATATAAAGTGGGCAGCAACTCATTAATGGGATGTATAGCACAGGTGCACCGATACACCTGAGATGTGATATCGTAAACATTCGTTCCTTAAATTGTTTTTTTTAAATAATCAGAATGACTTCTTTAACTTTTAGCTACTCTCTTGAAAAGTATTTTCCTCTATCTGGAAAACAAGGGTCAACGCCTCCAAACAACCGACGAGTAATGAAATCGTTGCGAAAGCTGACCCATATCTTCGATCAAGGTTACTCTCTTAGGATGGCTACGGGTTTTGAAATCAACACAGTGGAACTTCTATATATGACCTTGAGACCAGTTATAGTATTCTTCTAAATGCGGGAACTCTAATTTGTCATTAACTATAGCTATACTGAAAGAACTTTTGCGGAAAATTTTCGCTCTATTTAATACATCGGCTTCTATTGAACGAAATGAAGAGCATCTTGTGCTGTTGGTAACCTAAAAAACTGGGATGATGAAAAGGCTGTTTTGCTTGGTGAACGTCAAACATTCAATGGCGCCGAAGATTCAATAAGAGAACGGGCAGTCATCACCTCGGACCATTGAATATACTCTTTGTAAAAGTGTTTTGTAAGAACAATGGATTGTGCATCTTTAACAGTGACGTCTGAAGGCTCTCAATGCAATCGTCATATGCAATCAAATCGGATAAAGGGAAAAACTCTATTTAAAAAAAATTCGATGCTAAGACCCTTCATAAATGCCATCCCTTGATCTCCATAACAGCGACAGAAGGACCATGAGGAATTTGCAGGCTATCACAATTATTTTGACATTCCGAATAACTCAGGCAACACTGAACGAGAACCGAGCGAAAATCTTCGTGTTAAAACGCTTCAAATTACACCTCAAAGGGATATCTTCCGGAGTTTTTCGTTGCAGTTGCTAGGAAAGGATATATATATGTATATATATATGTATATATGTGTATATATATATTATATATATATATACATGCATATATGTATATATATAATGTATTAGCTTGACCTGTGTGAAAAGAAATCGGATTTTCGGCAACATCTTTCTAATGAAGCGAACTTGCAGAAAGAATGCTATTTGCGGATGCATAAAAGATGTGCAGTGCGAGTTGATGATGAGCAAACGATTTCTAATTTCCGCTTTCTTTTTCAGCAGCAGATTGCTAAGAATGTAGTGCCGCTTAATGAGATCTTAATGCGTCGTATTAATTAATGAGTTGCTCGCCGATAAACGGTTCTTTGCTCGTGAGAACATTGGCGTCATATCATCTTAAAAAGATGCCGCCATACAATTAACGAACCAACGTGCCAGCATACGACCTAACATCACAATTTTCACTTGCCAAATTTATCTGACGAAAATGAAAAAAGTGAAGTGAAAAAGTGAAAAAAGTGAAGCACTTTCGATAATGGCTTTATGATAAAATGTCCGCTACACGCTATCAATGATCAATTTGTTCGGAACTTCCCTTATCAAAGTTTCACGTTTTCTCAACATTCACATGTAAACGCAAACTAAGAGAACTACTTGCGATAACATGAGCAAAAATGTAAGGGTAGGGACATCACGTCAAGCCGATATAATCTTTAGCAGGAGAATAAATCCAGACGAATTTTAAAGTGCCTGTTGGAAAACAATTTTTGAGTTGTTGTCTCCTCTAGATACGGTGTCAGCAAGTGAAGGCAATTTTTTCGGTGCATTTTTCTTTTCAAAATTTCGTACTGCGCTCACAATCGGTACAAACGCATTCGATTAAAAAGCTGTCACTTATAACATTGATTAATGACCGAAGTGATGATCATTTTTCTGAACGGTTAAGTAAAGCATTTTGAAATCATAACTGATCTGAAAACGAAAAATGACAAAAAGAATACCTCTAAATAAAGGAAGGATTTAGACAAAAGGACCGTGCATAAACTTGGAAGCGGATGCAATTTCTCGAAGATATTTATGCATTGTTAAAATAATTTTCTAAGAGATGGCTTTCAGCAGAAAGTTTAAATTTGAGGAGCGCTGCCCATGAAAAAGTTTGCAGTTATGACCACTACTTTAACAACAAGTAACTGTGGAACTATCCAAAATTCCCACTACTGGTTACGTTTCTAAAAGTTTATAATATTCGGTAAAATGACAAAAAACGAATAGCCGTCGTAATCACAACGTATCGGCCAATCAACTGAATCGAAAGTTCTCACTTTCATAAGGCACTCTTCACTGTTGTTTTGTTTCTCTATCGCTGTGTATTGCAAAACATAACAAATTCTGATGAGCACTGACCGCAACAGGTGAGAATAAGGATGCATCATATTCCGAATGTTTTTCATATGCATTGAGCACCTTAATAGTTGTTGACTATTGTGAAGGTTTTTCCTATTAAGGAAAAAAAAATGAAATCTTAGAAACAAACACCTTCGAAAACTGTCAACGAAGCGACCTTTTCGAAAGCAACAGTTTTCAGTGTACTACATCCAGCAATGCGCAGTATCCATTTTGAATGTCGAAAGGCATTGATACAGTCAAAAGAAACACTATTGAAATGGCTTGTTTTTGACCTAACCGTATGCGTCTTTGCAAAATTATCGATGAAGTTATCAAACTTTGAGAATTTTTTTTTAAAACAAACAGTCAAAGTTTTTCGCACCCGAAATCTGTAAAAAATCAGTTCCAGGAAACATGATTGAAACTAATCGAACAGAAACTTCATAACACTGGTCATTCGTTATTGTCATGTATTATGCGCTTACTTTAAGAATGCAACCCTTAACTCTGTGCATGATTCTACTCAGATATGCGATGTAACTCGCAATCATCGAATTCAGCTTGTGATATTCATGCAAGAACTCAGGATAATTTTCATAATCCTAAGTGACCTACGAGGGAGTGTACCTCTCATCCACTCCATT
>JPKZ01001875.1:61864-98864 GCA_000803305.1 Toxocara canis
TTCAAAAGATCTGAAGGAAAAAACAATAGCTCAAAGAACAAATCATTATACAATAGAGTTCATCATGAGTTTGATTCGATGAGAACATGTAGAGGTGTAGTAGAAAGCACATGTATCCGTACCTCAACAGTCAACACTGTGGATTTCATCCATATATTTTTTTAAAAGGTTCATTCTTGTTTCTAGAAATTAACTTTTAATTAGCGATTGTAAATAATTGCTTATCACGATGTTTCTTCCATTCATATTAATTCAACAAATGTACAAACATTATTTCCTAACTTAACAAATGTATGAATATTAACATATTGATTTAACAAATGTACGAACGTGTAAAGTGCATGAAGGTAGGCGACTGTTGGCGGAAAGAACTACTGCAATTTGTGAGGAACGCGCCCCATTCAAAAACTCTTCTTTGAATGCACGCTTTCGTAGACTTTCAGAAACAATTACTCATTGATCGCTGGCCTCGATGCTGCAGCTTCGTTGCAACTTACTGTTAAAGTGAAGAACATTCTATAGACGTCGTTATTCTTACTTTAAAATGACATTCCATAATCATATGCTCTAAGTTATACTAAGCAGTCAGCTGACATCTAAAATTGCGCTAGTAGCCGATAGTCGACTGGTAATACACCTGTGATCTTTTGGATGATTTTTGAACGAAACGAATAGAAAATAGATTCGATGAAAGTTATGTGACTTCATTCCTTCCAACTGAAACCCGTAGTGTGCCAATTGACTGGTATCATGAAATATTTTCAAATGCACGACAAGCATTTTTGGCCGTTGTTTTGGAGCGGTTCGTCTATGTAATGCTACTTAGGAAACCAACAACCTCGGAATGAAAGTTTTGAAGGCAGTGAACTTGAACCGCATTTTCAGCCAGAAATGGTAAATCGATTTGTGTTTTAATCGAGAGCTCAGTGGAGAACATTCATTTTATAGTCATCTTCTAGCTATCAGTTTGCCTAGCATTGATTATATGCCATAATTTAATCCTTGACAGCTGCATAACAAACAAGAATTTCGCCCAATTCGATGTGACGAGTAGGCTGAAAAAGAGAAAATATTTCACCTTTCGTTTATTTATCGGTCGTTAAATTTGGGAGTGGAAGAAGAATTGAAAATCAGAATGCTTGCAATAGTTGCCCGCGTTTTGGCGATCTGTGGTGACTAAACAAAATTAAAAACGCCGATAAGTTGTTCCACTAAGGTTTAGACAACGCCACTTACTGCTCTGAAGATACCAACTGAGCTTTAGACAGTCTTAAATAAAATTTGTCATTTTGTCAAAAATGTGCCAACATTTACAATGTCTGGCAAATACTGGTGCACCAAACTCTGGCCTCGACGTTACTAATCATTGGTAAATTGCGCCCCATAGCTTACTGCACACTAGTTTTTCACTATTTTACAAGTGAGAGTGTTGTTTTTAAAACAAAACTGGAATATGTCTGTGATGACTAAAATAGTGCAATTGCTCACGATTTTCACTATTTTACAAGTGAGAGTGTTGTTTTTAAAACAAAACTGGAATATGTCTGTGATGACTAAAATAGTGCAATTGCTCACGATTTTCACTATTTTACAAGTGAGAGTGTTGTTTTTAAAACAAAACTGGAATATGTCTGTGATGACTAAAATAGTGCAATTGCTCACGATTTTCACTATTTTACAAGTGAGAGTGTTGTTTTTAAAACAAAACTGGAATATGTCTGTGATGACTAAAATAGTGCAATTGCTCACGATTTTCACTATTTTACAAGTGAGAGTGTTGTTTTTAAAACAAAACTGGAATATGTCTGTGATGACTAAAATAGTGCAATTGCTCACGATTTTCACTATTTTACAAGTGAGAGTGTTGTTTTTAAAACAAAACTGGAATATGTCTGTGATGACTAAAATAGTGCAATTGCTCACGATTTTCACTATTTTACAAGTGAGAGTGTTGTTTTTAAAACAAAACTGGAATATGTCTGTGATGACTAAAATAGTGCAATTGCTCACGATTTTCACTATTTTACAAGTGAGAGTGTTGTTTTTAAAACAAAACTGGAATATGTCTGTGATGACTAAAATAGTGCAATTGCTCACGATTTTCACTATTTTACAAGTGAGAGTGTTGTTTTTAAAACAAAACTGGAATATGTCTGTGATGACTAAAATAGTGCAATTGCTCACGATTTTCACTATTTTACAAGTGAGAGTGTTGTTTTTAAAACAAAACTGGAATATGTCTGTGATGACTAAAATAGTGCAATTGCTCACGATTTTCACTATTTTACAAGTGAGAGTGTTGTTTTTAAAACAAAACTGGAATATGTCTGTGATGACTAAAATAGTGCAATTGCTCACGATTTTCACTATTTTACAAGTGAGAGTGTTGTTTTTAAAACAAAACTGGAATATGTCTGTGATGACTAAAATAGTGCAATTGCTCACGATTTTCACTATTTTACAAGTGAGAGTGTTGTTTTTAAAACAAAACTGGAATATGTCTGTGATGACTAAAATAGTGCAATTGCTCACGATTTTCACTATTTTACAAGTGAGAGTGTTGTTTTTAAAACAAAACTGGAATATGTCTGTGATGACTAAAATAGTGCAATTGCTCACGATTTTCACTATTTTACAAGTGAGAGTGTTGTTTTTAAAACAAAACTGGAATATGTCTGTGGTGACTAAAATAGTGCAATTGCTCACGATAAGGGTTATGAAGTGTCGTGTTGGTGGTTGACCTCAGCCAATTAGCAGTCAGCATTTTCGATGAGGAGAAGCAACTGTTTGTTTTAGGTGCCATTTGACCGCTTTAATTGGGTGTCGTGCGTTTGTGAACGGTTTGATTGGCAGACGGTGTGTTCGCGCAATTGACCTTTCACCTCGTTGGTGGCCATCATATGCGATCTTGACCGACACGACAACAGATGGGCAAACCCATTCTGCATGCCTGCCTTAGGTTCAACGCACTGATCACTTTTATGTCCTTTTGTAATGTTTTTAAGTGATTCTGTGCATCTATACGAAAATATACACTTTCCGATCAAAAGAAGAAGCTAGAGTTCGACTTGTTGCCTCGTTCCGTTGGGGCTAATGAAATAACGAATGCGGGACACCTAGTAAGATATGGGCCATACAGTAGCTTAATAACTGTATAACATTTAGATAGTTATTATATAAAGAGATAATTAGACAGTTGTAAACAGTTATTCTTCATTCTTTCATTGGCTGAGCGCGTATGTTAAACAGGCTAGGTTCAAGCCGTTATCAAAATTTTATAATGATACGATCTCCTTGTAGTAAAAATGTTGTGCCAAAAAGCACAGCTCGATTCGTTGGGGTCTTTTATTCAAAGAGTTACTCGCCGACGAACTGAACGATGATCAAGTCCGAGAGGATTTACTATTATTTCGATTGAGCCAAAATGAGAACGAAAAATTATTTGGACGAATTTATTCTTAAGTGAGGATTGCAATCCGCAAAATAACATTTCGCCTGTGAGAACCATATATGGTATGCACTCGTTGTGTGCGAAGTTTTAATATTATTACTATTAACAAATGGAATGAATCCGTTTCCCGTTTCCAAGTAAAACAGCAGAAAATTGAGGAATATTCCTCGATCCCCTTTCACGAAAAATAAATAATAAACCACCCTTCACAAAACTACGTTATTCAGTTTGTGCGACTGAAAAGCTATTGGTTTTACATAATTTGAACTCAGATCTCCTCCACCTTAGCACTGTCGTTCCCAATAGGCAAAATTTAAGGTATAAGGTATAGGCAAAATTAATTTAAGGTAACAAAATTTAAGATATCAGAAAAGGCCGAGACGAGCTGTTTAAGTGATCTTTGTTCATAACTTTGTTCTTACCTAACAAATGGCTTAAACAATAATATCAATCAGTTATAAAACTATTCAGCGCTAATACTGGATTATGAATCACAAACTTATGCATCTCTGAGTCTCGCTGCTCATGAATATTCGGTTCGAATAGTGAATAGTGAACGCGTCTGGTTGTGATCATCGTTACGGTTGCTGGAGCCAAAAGCTGCATAATTCATAAAACATTTTCATTTTCACCATTCAACATTCAACATAATCCACTGCCGATAATATTACATATTGACTCTGCGTTGCCCCTACCAATTGTCCATGCTTGCTTATTTACACGCACGGTATGCAAGATGTTCAAGAGATGCTTGATCAGTTTATGTTATTAACTGATCGGCTGAAGAAATGCTTGGTCGATTTTTTAGTTCGAAATAGATGATGACAACGACTATTTAGCTTTCCTAGCATTCACTTGTGCTTGCGCTAGCGCGATAGTCTCTTGTGCTACAAAAATGGCTTCAATGCCACCGATTAAATCTTCCGATGCATAACAGCGATTTGTAACATGAACACCATACTATGATCGTTTGTTTTATGCTTTTTTTTTCTGTGCATGAAACAGGTTTCACCAACTTCTCAGCAATGGATACCTTCCCCAGAAATGTCTATTAGAAAATTTCGAAGCATGCGCTTTTTTTTTTCAAAACTGATAAGTTTTTCCTCTAATTTTCAGAATTTCATGTTAGATTTTTGCTTATTCATAAGCATATTCATAAGCACTTGGCTTGTTCATGGCACAAAAGGGCTTTTCTTGAGTATAGCAAAGAAGAGGGCGAGTGAGGAGACAATGAGAGATACTATGCTAGACATCACCCTTGAATCGGTGATTTACGCTAGCGAAATCCGCTATACCCTACAATGTTCACTATTGCAAGGCTCGTTAATACATAGGCGGATTAAGGATGCTAACACAAAGCTTAACGATGGCTTCATAAACAATCGGAACACTCTATCAAATTTTTGTAACAGTTTCTTCGTGCCCACTCTTAACTGGTGTTCATTGAATTAGCGACGTTCTCGTTTTATTAATCGATAAAACCGTATACTGTTGCAAGTATTTTGACTTCAAAAATATCTTTTTTTCTAGACGGATACTCCTCTTCTAGACTTAAGAATTTTCATAGATGATTTATGATGAAAGTTGATCGTTTTTTTTGGTTTTGTCATGATCGAGAAACGACTTTAGCTGTCATCAGTTGAACCGATCGATGAGAGCAGTTCGCTCAAAAGAGCCGATTGATCGTAAACGTCTTCTTATTAACTCGTATGTTTGTGACGGCGCTTTCTTTTCATTTGCTTTACGTTTATGCATATGGCTGCTTCTGTAAGCAAAAGAAATTCATGCTTAATGAAATGGAATGGTACCAGGCATGTTAATATAACACTTTTACTACTTGAACTACTCGAATAAAGAACAAAGAAAGTACTACTTGTTTACCACTTGAACTACTTGAACAAAGAAAGTAATTTGTATAAAATGTATCGAGCGCATCTGCATCATTTTACTGTTTCATGTCGCCAATTCTGATGATTGCTTCCTGCCGCTTCTTCGTTTTATTATCCTTGTTTTTTTTGTTGGTTTTTCGACCGCTTAGTCATTGGGCGCTCAAAAACACTGAAAGTCGTTGCTAATAGTGCAAGGCCAAGAGGACACTCGCTTGACTACGGTAATCATTAGAATCGATTCATAGTTACTAATGATGTTGTGGCACGAATGACTAAAATGAGATAATAGTTCGATTACTTCACAATGCACCCATCAGAATACTTCAGAATCCTTCAGAAGGCGCGACACTTCAGAAAGAATACCTCAGAATTTGCCAAACGCACCCATCTGCGTTCTCGAAGAATGTTTCCCGTGTTATAATTTTCTTATGACCTGTTTGTGCGCAAATCGAAAACCGGATATAAATAGAAAATGTTGCGCAATTCGTCGTTTGGCGCGTCAAAATCGAAATAGCGTACCATATTATAACGAATTTAACGGCAACGTTCACTACGCAATAAAGAAAAGCTTTTTTAAGAACTTGCTAACCTATAATTTGTATCAGTCGAAAATTATGAGATTAGAGGGAAAAGCTAAGGTGGAATAACCAATGAAAAATTTTTTACAGTTGTTTGGGGGGTTCTTGGAAAATTTGCACCATTTTCCAAATAATTTTTTTCTGAAAATGAATTTTTTTAAAGATATTCTCTTAAAAAATTTGAAGAAATTTGAAATAAAATTTTTTTCGAATAATTTTACGTGAAAATAATGATTGCTTTTTCTTTGAATCCTTCTGGACAACCTTTTTCAACTTGCATTCTGTTATTTTAAAAGCTACAATGCAATGAGTAGAAAATGCGCAAAATATTCTCCAACAATTATAAACATACAATTTTTCACCCTTCCTTTTAATCAATCGCTGCATTCTCATATCGTCCGCCCTTGAAAATCGCAAAATGAGATTCTGTTGAATTAATTTCAGCCTAAAAAACGTTTGACCTTTGTGGCCTATTTTTGCAGATCGGATCTTCAAAGCGCTTATCTGAATGTTATAGACGCCTTCAAGACGATGTTGGTAAGCTCGCCTGCTCAACCATCACCCATCCATAGTTGATACTTGACAAAAAGTGCTTCTTTAATCGTTTCAAAAATTTGAGTGATGAATCAGAAATTTAATTTTTTTTTAGATGCGTAAAGCGATAAATCTGATTTTATGGATGTCACGCACGGATCTGAGAATTACGTTTTCAAAATGTTAGTTGTATTTTTGCTCGCATAGATCTAGTTAGTCTAGGACACTTACAAATTCGGCTCGATTAAATGTGATTAGCATTTAATGTGATCCTATGCATACGTGTGATAAGGCAAGACCCAAATGCAATAGCGGGTGATGTTTGATGAACTCTTGTGGTTGGCTGCCTCTTCTAGTTTTTTTTTTTCGCAACCTAGCCTACATGTGCGCAACGAATGTGACGAGAAGTCAGCTGGGTAACACTGAATTGGCGAAAATTCGATTGCGGTTCATCAACCTCCATACTACAGCATACACAGCTTGCCTAACGATGCGTGTTTTTAGCTGAGAAGGTACCAATGGTTGTAGTGTTTTCTGCTCTTGCACCACCCAACTCTATCGTCATTCTTAGAGAGATCTTGTTTGCATATTTCAGTGAGATATTTCTTATTGCCGTTTTTTGAAAAAAAAATTGCGTTTCTTACATTATTCGCGTTCCTTCTCTCGTACCTAAGGGTCTGAGGAGTAAATGGCTCTATCTGAAATGATTTAAGCACTTCAGTTTTGTTTGTTGAATTTTTTTTTTTCGATTTTCGTCGAAAATCCGGTGCTTAAGTGTTTGTTATTTAAATTCTATATGTCACCGAAAATCCTCAATCAACTCAAACAACAACTCGAGAAGAACCAGAAAGCGAATGATTTTTAGAGAAAAATTTACGAACGTTTAAAAAAAAAAATTTTTCTGGGCTATTCTACTCCTAGACATCCAGCCATTGATCAATTCACAAGTTTTTGCCTACACGATCGAAAAATCAGGTTTTCAGTTGGGATTCCCGAAATTCGCATAGTTCTTCGTAGCATCCTGGGGAATCACATAATTAAGAAGTGCTCATCCATGCGCAAGATTGCGCGTAAATCGAGCTTGCTAAGCTGCTTGCATATAGGTCAATATAAGAGAAGCTGGCTATTCATCAAATAGTGTCTCAACGATAAAATCTCACTAATGGCAAACAATCGAAGCTGCAAGAAAGAAACAGCAATAAATCTTGGTATCCTGTTCAATATGATGGGATCTACTTGACACCGTAAACCATTTTATTTCGTTTTTTTTTTTTGCGATCAGTTGCGTGCATATTTGCTATAAAGGGTTCCTAATATGTACAGTAATGTGCAAGAATCACAGAAAAGCGTAGTGATTAATATAACGGGCTTAAAAAAATAAAAAGCTACTGGTTTATTTTAGTGTGGATTGGAAAAATGAATGTGGAAAATAGTGGAGCCCAGAATTTTTAGCTGTAAATGTTACAAATTTGCCTAAATAATTTTTCGCACGTCCAACTTTTCGCCATCAGTTTTTGCGCATTTTCTATAGCATATGTTGAAAACAGCTTTTTTTCACAAGAGTATAAATTTGTTCGAATGTTGTCTGAGTTAACACAAGCTAGTTGTAGAAGTAAAAAAAGTGAGTGGTTTTCTAGATTCGACTTGATCGTTTGTCAGATTTTTTTAAGTGCCATAAAAACTTTGGTCACCAACGGTGATGCTTGTCTCTCTTAACTTGAACAAGCGTCTACAATATTTCACTTGTCCACATGCCTATATCCGATTTTTGTACTCAGAAAGATTTTGCTTTTGCTTTCACAAGCAGAATTTGCCATCGTAAATGCAAGATACGCAAATTCCTTCGACAAAAAAAATCAATCCTATTTTGCAGCAATTTTCAGAAGTAATGTTTTGCCGCAAAAAATTCAATTACTTTAAACAACTGTTGACAAAATTACGTTGTACTGCAATCGCGCAGATGTAATAAAGAATGTGGTTGTAAATCAAAATCACTGAAAACGTTCACTATATAAACGTACCTCAACTAGAAGTGCATGACGTAAAGTAATAAATTAGTAGGTTTTTAAGAAAATTTCATTTCGTTGAACGAGCACAATTCCGCCATGGTTTGTTTGGTCGAGTTAGCTCTTCAAGTGGTTTGCGTCCACCACGTCTAAAATTAATCCTTGCGACAATCATTGGGCGGTTTCATTTGCTAACCGAATCGCATCATGTGGCTCATATTTGCTAAAAAGATTTTTTTGTTCGCCCGTTTTACTCCATTCAACAAACAAATTCAGTCGACCGTCCATATCATTGTTGTTCCACTTATTCACCGCGACTATAGAGCTATCGTTTGTTGTGTTGTTTGAACAAAAAATATCATGCGCATTCCTTAAATATACTGTTCGCTTACTTAGTCATGTCCTTAGTCATGATCGACATCGTTCTTCGTTAAGGAACTGATCACAGCTTCAAAACGAATTGATTAGATGTTGATGCTCGACAAAAAAATTCGTTAAAGCTGCGGGGAGCCTGTCAGCAACAAAAAACAATTTTTGTTTTTTTGGCTGAAGTTTGGTTGATTGTTGTCTTTTTTTTTTGAATTGCTGCAACCCATATACGGTTGACGTATAAACCAAATTAGAATTTTTCCTTCTTGAACTATTTGTCGAAAAAGAAAAAATTCTATTTTCCGTTACATTTATATTGATCTTGTTTGGCGAAGCGCTTCATTAATCGCGAAATAAACAATTACGATTTACATGAACGATATCGACTCTTGTCGCTAAACTTTTATTGATGCAATTTGTTCACGCTTAAATGTTTCTTCACTTTTCAATGGCTGCTTATCATCGCAATTCCTCCTCGTTGCCTTTATCGTTCGAGCAACAGAAACATATATATGCATCAATGTTTTTGCAATATTTTTACAGCATCATGGCGGAGGTCAGTGACGGTCATCGTAATGTAATGTGTGCTCATGCGCGATTCTTTTACACTTATCTGAGGGAGCGCATATTCTTACAGCAGCCGATAGATTAATTACCACGTTGACGAGTGCAATAGTTAACGCTCTGAGCGGTCACAGGTCGCTCTTCATATAATCGCTTCTGTATGATCTCGATGAGGTGACGATCACACACTGTATTTGCTGATAATCCGCATGAGCGCACAGCATAAATGTCTTTCAATGTATACTTCACGAAGTTAGTTAATGCGATGAGTTCATTTCATAAAGGTAAAAGTAGGGCGAAAAAGTGATGGTTGTAAAAAGCCGTATTCCAAATTGAATTCAATTTGTCAATGTATCGCATCGATCACTTGATCACATCACATTGTTCTCGCACCGTCAGATTCATAACAAATCGATAAAGTTTATTTTGCCGTAAATTCACTTCTTTAAATAAGCAAGGGTTGAGTGGCTTGTAGACGAATGTTGAAGCCGGTCTGCACAATACGACAATTTTTCTCACAAAACCTGCTCTTCGAAACACTTCGACCTGAGCTGAGTAACAAATAGAACCGTAAGCTTGGAATTCTCATTAAGGCCTCAAATGGCAACAGCTTCAGAAGTGCAAAAGGTGTTGCTGATTTTCCTCCTTACTTTTCAATTTTCTATACTTTTCTATACCATCATATGTCGGTCGCTCATGAATAGCTGTTTTTTTCTGAGCGAGCTGTCAATCCACGATGAGCAGGGAATAGAAACAGCATTTCCGTATTCGCTTCTCACCACTGATAATATGTTTGAGGCTGGAAAACAGGAAGAAATCAATTCAGTCAAGTGTTTTCATCAGACTGTAATATCGGCATCGCAAAGTGCTCCAAAAGGGGAAAAATGAGAAGAACAGCTTCCGACTTTAATAATCAGGGCAGAGAAGGCTGGCTGTAAATGATGCTTTTCAGAAGAAGAGCGCTTTTCAGGGAGTTATGAGAGCAGAAGGTGGAAAAAATGACCGTTCCACAACCAAATTTCAGCATATAAAGCTTGTTATCTTTTTCCTTTCGAAATGTCTTCTATTTTGTTGAAACGGCAATAGTCAGCAGCTAGCGTATTTTTTTCAATAAATAAAGAAAGACTTATCTAAAGAATAAGATAGTTAAAGAAGATAGTTAAAGAAGGGCTAGTTTTCACTAGATAGTTAAAGAAGGGCTAGTTTTCACTAGTCCTTCTTTAACTATCTTTCAAATCACTTCCTTTATTCTTTAGATAAGTCTTTCTTTATTTCTTGAATTAAGAAAGATTTCTTATTTCTTTCAAAAATAAAGCAAAATTGCTCTATTTTTTTGTTTGTTATAAAATCGTTTTGCTTGAATTCGATGCAACTATATATATACAACTCATAAAAGCGTTTGGCATCTGCTGACTTATTTCCGATATCGAACACCGCCGATGATTGTCCTTGCTGTGTACCTCGTTAAAGAGCTGACATTTCGCTTAATGGCTCGATTTCGACCAACGGATGGGGGACCTGAACGAATAAACAGCTCTGTTTTGATACCTATATTGACTGTTACCCATAAATCGGCTACCATATTGACGACGGTGAAGGGCGGGAATATTCTGCACTTGTTCTCATCTGGCCATTCTCGAGCAAACGGCAAAATTACTCTTCCTCAAATTGAAGAATCTTTCACTTTTAAGAAATGATTTGTTCGAATTGTCGATTGTCGATTGTCGATCGTTTGTGAACTTTTCACAGCGAGTTGACAGGCGTGTTGCAATTAGCGCTTAATATTAACTGCATACAACAAATACTTTTGGAGCTATGTATCGTTCGAGATTCAGTTACTCATTTGGCCGACGCTTGTTACTCATGTGGCTCCAACTTATGCCAGAAGTTCATCATTTCTTGCGCCCTTTCTTATGACAAGAGCTAGATTAGCAATTTTACTGAATGACCAACTGATTCTTCAATGCATGACGACAGATATACGTTTCCTTGACCTTTCTGTGTTCCTCTCCTTGACCTAATATTGGGAACAAAAATTGCTCGCAATATTTTTTTATACCTTGTCATTTCTCCTAATTCTTATATTATCAAATTGAGGGGTATATATCCATCTAAGGGTATCTAATGCGGAGGGTTCTCCTGATTACCTAAGGTGGAAAACCGTTTGTTCCAGAAAAACTTTTGCGTTGCAGTGCTACTATAGCCTATTTTCTTCATGCAAATTTCGTTGTGTTCACATGCTTAGACGTATACAAGCAAATCGTAAGGGAGAGGCGAGCAGGAAAAAAATACTGTAAGGAAAAGTGCCAAAGCTGTAATCGTGAAGCGAATATGCGATATAATCGTTTCGATTCGTTTGCTTCGCATCATTGCTGCTCACACTTCAAAAACTGCTCATCTTTCATTCATCAAAATGAACGCTTTCATTCATCATTCCGATGTAACGCCTACTCACACCATCGCAGCATATGCTGCTTGGCTTTCCTTGCTTGTGATTCCATTCCCTTCTGTAGAAACCTCTCCAAGTTGGGCACTATGGTTCGGTTAGATCCTGTAGCCGAATGATGTCGTATCGCCGCTGATTTCCAAATTGAGGCAAAATTGAGGCAAAATCTTGTTTCGTCGATTCTGACAGTTGTTCCTTTAATTTACTTTACTTCACTCATTTACTTATTAATCTTCTTTCAATATGTGGTCAAGCGAATTTCTTGTTTTTTATTCGGATCATTATGGCTACAATCCCTCAAATTCTCCTCTATCTTAAAGTTGAGACACTGTTAAAACTACAAAGGTCTCATACATTTTTCAGTTGCTGTTTAACAAATTTCATTTGTTGCCTATTTCTTCAACTTTTTAATCATTTAGCTTCAAGTACTATTTCTCTCCCTTTTCTATCCTATCGCAATCTTTGCTTTGATTGATTATTTTCTACGGCCATTCTGATCTCTGATGCTGTCTAATTTTCGAAATTCCTATCATTGTTTGTGATTTTCATGCGACTTACTATCGTTGATTTGTTACTGAAAAAATAAAGTTTTATTTCACAAAGATCGTCATATAATTCGATTATGCATTGAGCATATACATGCAATGTATGTAAAAATGTATCTCGATCGTATTTTTTGCTATTTTTCTACGCTCGTCACCGTTAAACACAGCCGTTTAGACAAAAAAAACTTTACAATGCCGACTTCTATCAAGATGTTTAATCGTCGACAAGCTGCAACATAATGGATAAAACACCATTTTTTTATTTGCATCTTCTCTCCTAGAACACAGGGGAAACCATTTGCGTCCAAAGCGTCCTGCTTGCATGCCTCTCTACTGCAATCCAGTTGCAATCCGCTCAATTTATTCTATAGCAAATTTTACTGTAGCATCGTAGTTCAAATTTACTGCAGCATCGTAGTTCAAATTTACTGTAGCATCGTAGTTCAAATTGCATGGTAGTTCAAATTTTTCTGCTTTGCACACACTGAATCTACATTTCAACGTCTCATGAAAAATGTGTTTCCTGGACTTCATGCAAAATTTTGTTGATACGCATGCTTCTGATGTATATATATATATATGTATATGTATATGTATATATATACATAAGTACATTCTGATATGCCGAAATCTCGACATGTAGCACCTCTAGTTCTTATCACGAACCTGCAAAATATAAAATCCTCAATTCCACAAGAAGCAGAAAGCATTGTTGAATAATGTTGTCATACTGCTCAAGAACAGTGCAGTTCAAATCAGTGAGCTTCTTATGCGGTCAATCTGTCTACCGCATAATTAATTTTGTTAAATGATTTTTACGCAAAATATAAATAGTTTCCATTACTGCAATCTTTTGAGAAATGTGGCACATTCCGGAAAAAAATTTATCTGACTAAGCCATTAAGTATGCCTCAATACAAGAACTGGGTCAAAAGATGGTTGCTATAGCTATTGCTGCATGAGCTTTATTGAAGTAAACATAAAGCATTCATAAAATGCTTTGTTTTGAGGACGCTTCATGATGGCCTATTGAAAGAATTATTTTGTTTTACTCTATTGTTGATTTCTTTAGCCAAATTTCAGAGAATATCGGCACAAGGTACCGTAGAATCTCTAACAGGCGCTTTTGAGCTTTTAGCATTCTGGCTACAGAAAGAGCTTATGTTACCGAATTCATTAATGCCTTTTTAACACCAGTGACACTGATGCAAATTTTCTACTCACCAGGCCATATGAGCTACTTTTTCAAAAAGGAAAAGCCTGTGAAACTTACTGACTTCCAATTTGTGGACTGGAATTCTGAAGGTGAGGAGTACCAGTTGAGGCGGAACAACTTTTTTGTTTTCAAGACGAACCTTGAGGTTATTTGCCATTTTCAGTGCAAATCAATGCACGCTTTCCAGAAAGATTACGATATGATTTTTGAGAAGTTCGTTCCATCATCCCGTCGTTTTTGCTGGATTCCTAACCCTAGAAATTTAATCAGAGTCGTCTATAGATCATTTATCATTACTCATGTTACTCATGCCCAAATCGTCCCTCGCGCGTTCTTTAATTATCCTTCATTCATATCAAAATCCATCCACCTTTAAATCGAGTGTTTGTTAGCACTCGATCCGGAACGTTGTGCTCATCATCTGCATCTCTGATATGCTTTTTAGATAAAACGCAAGCTAAATGATATTGCAATCAAAAATAGACTCTTAATGGCCAATGAAGATGGGTGTTCGATATTGCCAATTACTCTCTGTGGAGACGTATGAAGCCCTGTTCTCAACACATATGCATTTCATTGTCATTTCATTGTTGTCCAAGCATGCTGATAGACCGCAATAAACCCGTTGCACAAATAGTCATATTTTTGTGCTTATTCTAAATTTGCTATGCCAACTCTAGTCAACGGTGAATTATAAGAGAAGTAAAATTGGGAGAGCATTCAGGTAGTGTCGTCTTAATTCGGGTGAAAATTAAATGGAAAGTCGATGACACGGAAAGTGGGATCGAGCTTAGTCAATTTGTTTTTGATGTTTTGAACGCTTGGTCCATCTAAGCGAATTTTAATGAATTCGGCTGCTTCTGCTTTCTTTTCGCCGCAGTTTCTCTAGAGCGAACGATTTGGACTTCTCGTTCATCATCTATGCTCATGCTCAGCTTGTTGCCTTTCTTAGCAATTCAGCGGATGCAGCGTATGATTTCATATCGCTTTTAGGTCATTTCTGTTTTAGCAATGAAAACTATCGCGAATAGAGAATCACCATTGCGGTTACAGAGACCAAAACAGTTACAGAGACCAGTTACAGAGACCAAGTAGTTTTGACTGTTTCTACCGCAGTACTTTAGAGCGTTCTAAACATATCTAATGGCACGATGAAATGTTTGATTTCAAATGTCGTGGTGGCTTCACATATAGTTGATATTGGCTTCACATATAGATCCAGCAAAACCTCTTCAGTATTCTTTGCTTGACTCACTGAAAAAGGAGGCAAAAAGTTGAGAAATTTTAGAACCTTTGAGGATTTGAGTTCATGCAATTGTAGCCGTTTTGAACGAGCATGGATAGCCGTTCGAAGGCGAACAGGGTATGCAAGATGAGTCAGGCTTGTTGTGTAAGTTTTTGCACGTTTTCAGCTTTTGCGTGCGAACGTGTTGGTGATTTTACCTTTCGCATTGACTAAACCAAAGAAGAGCATCCGTTGCCGTCTCTCATTGCGCATACACCAAGCGATCGCATTACACCTATAGACGCGTCCACTTCATGAGCCTCTCCTTCCCTTCTTATGCGCTTTCCACCAACCCTTCCAATTGCACCGACAATCATCATCTCATACAAGTGGCTGGCACAATAGAAATTTTTAGGGATGGTATGTCCTGAACAAAAATTTGTGTAGCTATAGAAAAGTGCTGCATACGTCAAAAAATTGGTAGCTCAAGTGATTTTCTTTTCGTCTTTTCTGACATTATATTTCCCGTCATTAAAACCCATTTTGACTTCTTCGGACATGCTGAAGCTGGACGATATCTCCTACCCTCAATCGCTCCACCAACCCCCCTCTCCAACTTTCTTTTACCAACCCCCCTCCAACAACGTCCCATATCTTAATAGTTCCCCATTCTTGTTTTGCTATATTCACTGGATCGACTATTGCTATGTTCTGAATACGGAAGTTAGCCTAGAATACAATGGCATGATGTGTGCTGTCGTTTAATGCTTTTGCGAGCATACGCAGCACGCGGCCTAGTGAAAATACAAAAGCGCGCGATACCACGCACCTCCTGTAGCGTTCGCCTAACACCACCATGAAACATGAAGCGCACGCTGCTGCATAGGTATCGAACGGCAATGTACATACGCATCATAATGATATTTCAGCGCCATCTAAATAAGAATGGAGACGAAAGAAGTCTTGTATCGGTCACTACTGCGTTAACGTTGCTGATCTTTGACCATTCGCTGACTTAATTTTTTACTACCCAGCTTGAAATCCCAGTGGCTCATTTAAAGGGGCCTTTTTTGGGGGATAAAATCACTGATAAGCATTTCGTGAACAGTGTTACAAAATGAACTTGTTACCTTAGATTACATGGGAACATCTCTATGCTGCTTTGCTAGCCTTTATATGATCCAAATTGTTCAGACTATCTGCTTTCTTGTCCCCTTTCTTCGTTGAGCACGCCCTACTAGTTGCCAAATGTCAGTTTATCCGCCTTCTACTAAGTATTCACGAACACAGTTTATAGCACATTTTTATTTGACTTTAACTGAGCGAGACATTTCACTCATATACTTTAAAATATCTGCCCACTTGGCTTTATTTCAGTATTTCGCGCAATTTAATTTTCCTTACTTTTTTGGTTTCTAGATTCCCCAGAAACCTATTCAACAGGTGAGCAAATTTCTTAATAAGTTGACTAAAATATGAACAACTGAAATGATCTACTAAATTCAATATCAAATATGAAAATAAGGAAATGTTTGCAAAGCCTCTACTTTATTAATAATTCGCTAAAATAATCAATAATTAACAATAACTTTCTAAAAACTTTGCGGTTGTTCAACTTTTCATTGTCTCTGTCGACGATCACATAGTTCTGCCTATTTAAATAAACAAGCTTACTATCTGCGCGTTTCTGCGTTGTTTTCAAGCCGTATCGATATAGATTTTTTTCACTGTTGTGGCGACAGTGAAATTTTTTGAACACTGAATGCACACGACAAGGGCACAAATCGTTTTAAATTTTTCTATATATATATTTTTTTCTATAAGTTGTAACCATCCACCCACCCACCCCCTCAAAAAAAAACGCGTCACGGAAGCCAGTTCCGAGTGCTGCACTGCTTACATTTATTTCTGTTGCACTAAACGATTCAATATAAGCATATTCATTTTCTTTTTAATCCTAATAGAACTGGTGCAATAATATCAATGTTCAATCGGAGGTTTTAAAGGTTAGCGTAGTCAAACCGTTGATGACATTCACAAAAAAAATTTTTTTCGAAGAGTTACACCCTTTGAGAGTTTCCACATTACAAATTCGTCTAATACTTTTTAGTGTTTTCCTTCACTTGCCCAACAAACGCTAACTACCAATGTAAACATTAAGATGCAATAAATCAATGGCTGCAATTTTTTTTCGTTCATTTCAGCATCTAACCGAATTCATTTCCTCTCAGCAATTAACCTAAAACAAGCAATGACAAAATATTCAGCTGGGATGTTCTTAAATACAGTTTATCTGACTTAAAGTAAACTTAAAATAATCCTGTTATCTGGTCGTTCCGATCTACAAATTCGTATTCTTACGTCATGGTTACCTTCAAGGAGATATGAGAATGCAGTCAAAAATTTTTGAAAGTTTAGCGCAAATATTACACATCTAGCTAAATGGAGCTGCTCGCAGTGTTTTTGAATTGACATAGGGTCTAGCGCATGCTCGAATAAGCGAAAGCTGTGTAGATAGCAGGTGTGCGGCATATGTATTCAATAGAAGTATCATTCGATGCTCGCAGCTGCGATGATAGTTTTGCTGTAAAACATATGCAACAATTTTGTACCGTTCTGTTGGCTCAATGATGTATAAGAAATACTCCTAATAGTCGTGAATAGAATCGTTTCTAATGTGTTGATCGTTTGCCTACTCATCACATTCTCAAAGAGATTTTGTGTAATAGCAAAGATTACTCAGTTTTGTGATTTCTATGCGGCCCTTTCATATGTCCAAAAATAGCAGTTATCATCAATCGTTAACAGTTATCACTAGTTTGCTTTTTTATGCGCTATTTGTTTCACGTTTTGCCTTTCGCGTATATTGAAATGTTTTTGAGTATGGTGATCGCCCGAGGAAAGGAAAGAAAATTTGAAATCCCGATTTCGGCTATTTCTTGGAGGTAGACCTCAGTGGGGCTTCACATATCAGCATTCGTGTTAGCTAGCTAATTTCACATCATATGAATGGCGATTTTGTGCAAAATCTTGACAATCTCTTTGTATTCGCTCATTGAACTCGTAAACCGTGCCTATCACGGAGAACGAAAAATTCGATTTTTAAAAGTACGCTTCACTGTAGCATAGAATATAAGAGGAATCAGAAGAAACTGACTGCAATACGGCTAGGATGCAGCTCTTTCACGTCTTTGTTTATAACTGATTTAGCACTTGAATTTCGTCCACCCTTAACGCATACTTCAAGCGTTCGGTTACACACACAGCGGTATGAAACTCCAAATTGCTGGCAATATTAGCAGAACCTCCTCCTCACACAGTGAATATATCTTTTTCATCAAAATTTCATAGCTAGCTTCATTTTGCAGAATGTTACGCTTTTAAATTTTGTATTACTCAAGTGAACACAGATGAACGCTATAAGTAAGTGCCCATATATTTTCCATTCCAAGAATATTCTCTTCATTTATTTGTAGGAAAAATTTTGTAACGCTACGTGTCATTTGAGCAAATTCGAATCGACTCACTAGAAAAGAGTGGATCGTTTTTGAAGATAGTGATCTGTGAGAGGACGCATCAACCAGTGGGCATACGCATTCATTTATATACGGCTGCAACCATTCAAAAGCAATCACCCGCTCTTTGGTTAAGAACGAAGCAAAAAAGTACAGCAACAGCAATCATCTCATTAGATCACCAAACGTGAGTATTCGATTCTGAGTGCCATCGTGATGCATTGGTGGAAGCGTAGAATGTTCTCTCATCGTATTCATTTCCGTCTATTGGTCAATTTCGATCTACTTGCTGCTCGAGGCAATCAACACTGTTACGATATCGTCTTAAGCGGTAAGCAAATATCCAAACGATAGTTTGCTGATTTTTCGATTTTTCCCGATTTTCACTAGTTTTTTTTTTTTAAATTTTGTGGCAACCTTCAACATCTACGACATGAAAGTTCGCTCTCAACCGTATGTAAAAATGCGAACGGGTGAGCATATAATCTATCTATCTTATGATTTTTGTTCGGACTCTCCTCTTCATCTCCGTACCGGTCTTAAACGTAGAGTATCTATATTCAAGTGGTTTTTTATCCGGGTTGGAGTAGTTACCCTGACTTTGAAAGGACAATGCTTTGATCAAGCATACATGAATATTTTGATGACGTAAAGAAAAATGAACGGGCATCTTCTTGTTGACATTCAGTTGATTGTGGTTGTGCCGTGGAATATAAAAGAAAGTCACATGCCGTTTCACAGAACAAGAAGCATGCATGCTTAAATGGAATAAATTTCGCACTGAGTAAGGCGTTTAATTCTTACTCAAGGTAAAGTTTGATGTTCAAAGTAGACAATGCTTAAGTACCACTTTAAGCAGTTTATATTAGTTCGGGAAATCCGTTCTGCTAACGTGGTGAAGTGCTCAAGACTCGACGACGGCCAGATACGATCTGATTACTCGAGATCTTATTGCCACTAAACACAAAGTAATGTCACGGACTGTCCATTTCACATTGCAAAAATAAGTTTAGTTTTCACGTCTCCTCCAATATCGTGCCCTTACATGAAAATAGAAAGTTTTCGTCCAATGAATTTGATGTTCGTTTTAGATGCTATACTGGACCCATAACAGCCAAGCCCTGCTGCAATATCAACAATCTTTTTTCATTGCGTAAATATCTTGCAACGGTCTTCCCCAACTAATATTTTAGAACAAAATATAAGTGCTTCCTCTCACAACGTTAAACTTCCCCAACAACGCAACAGCTATCAGAGCGGCAAAATGGGGATTTTTTGCTTTTTTTTCTCATAAATTTCTTAAATTTTTGTTGAAAAAAGTTGAGTAGTTCGTTGTTGACTTGTTTCTGTCTTGAAGTATAATGTATTCAGCCAAATGATAATTTTAAGTTTCGTGGCTGCTGAGCTGGCGATTGGCCTGTGTAAGGGATGGACCAATGTTCACCATAGACTGATGGATGTTGTTACAGTCGTTGTATCGGAAGCGGTCATTCCATTTCTCTTGCTTTGTTTGCAGGCCTATCTGTCGGCACTCATTGCGCTAACATTTCGCTCATATTATCTACGTTTAAAAAAAAAAAGCATTTCAGCGTATCTCCAGTTCCGAATTTTACTCTTTGTTGAGATCGATTTTCATAAAGAAGCTATTCAAGCTAATCATCCAATTATAATTTTATCTGTTCACAAATTTTAAGCAAGGGAATAATAACATTTTGTAGAGCAGTATCACAATTTTGCATGCAGAACGAGCACACCATTTCTCGCTAACGCTATCGTCACTTTGCTCATGCTTAAATTGCCGAATGTATTCGGAGCCGTTTCTCACGTTGGGGATTCCGATTCCTCACCTAGTCAATTTTTGTTTCAAAAATGAGATTCCATGTTTACAGGCCGTATCTGATGCTTGCGTTACTTATCCTACTTAGCAACTGAGTTGTGATTCTCATTTTTTGCTATCCAAACAGCTATGACAGGGAAGACAAATGGGAGAGGTTAAAAAATTCACCAACTGACATGAATGTTAACTCCATCGAATTGAAAGCTGCATATTTCCAGCACTTAGTTATCTCTCTCTCTCGTAAAAGCATTTTAAGGCCTCAGTCGTCAAAGCTTTAAAACTTGACATTTCTATGAATCCCTTGTGAAGTTTCAGTAGTTGCGATTTTGTTCAGCGTAACTCTGTTTTGTACTTCAGAAACCTTTTCCAGTTTTCTAACTCGTCCTATCGTTTTCTGTTTTAGCAGAGCTTTCGGGCAGAACTCTCAACGACGTCAGACGCTTTGGAGCTTTTGAAAATTCAGATTACGCAACCAGCCGGTTACATAAATTACCAATAAATATTGAGGCGTCTCAGTAAGGCATTCTTCTTGCGGTTGAAGTGACCGATCGCATGTGCTTCCATCTTCAAAACACGCTTTTCTCCTTTTCCTACATGCGTGGCGATCATATCAGCCAGCTGCGGCTCAATCAGTTAGAACTTAGTACAAGCAAAAAAAAAGTTTTCGCTTTGTAGCACTAGGATACGCTCGCCTGAAGTGCTAAGTATAACTGCACACTTGTGGGGCATGTATCAGCTTGTGGATCATCTGGTTTTGGAACAAGCTTGAGGAAAGACATTGACAGAGAAACATTTGTATATGCAAATTTGTGAAAAACTCTCAAAACAACTACAAAATTGCGCTAATCCTTTGTTTCTAACTTTTATCTTATGATACTTGGTCAATTTGTTTTAGAGCTTTTTTGTGCGCAAAATTTTTACTGTACGCAGTAGCTGAAAGCAACGAACGACGTAACACGCTCAGTATGAGTATTGAAAAGGCGTATTGCTTCTATAGCGCTTTCTTTGTTCGCCTCCGACAACAACTGTCCACAACAGCGGACAAGCCGAACGTAAAGTTGCTCCTTTCCATACTTTTCAGCTCTCGGCGGAGGTGCTGACGAATTGTGAGTTGGCTAGCTAGCATTGCGAAGCTGGCTCTGCTTCCCTCTCTCTCTCCCTCGCTATCTGTTTTTCAGTCTTTCTGTGTTTGCTCAAAACCATACTTTATGTAATACATTTTTTTTTTAAACAAGTACTTCGCCATGTTTTCCATCGTTGAATGAGCTATTAGCGAAGTTGCACTGCGGAATCCGTTATAGGTCATCACTGAATTCCATCGGTGCCTAAATTTAGGTCATCTGCCGTAGACGTGTCTACTGTGCCTTTCAACTGACCATCACAAGAAGCCGAAGTTACTAAATATGGCAAAAAAAATAAAATTTTATGCTGGGACGTTTGTTTTAGTACCAACTTCGAATTATAAGCGTTGAGTTCCACCTTTATCTAAGCTTCGCTTCCCGGACTGGAGCGTTGATGATGAATTGTATGATTTATTGTGCTCCGGAATTAGCTGTCCATGCATTTGTTTAAGCAGAGCCGAGAAGTTTCCTTAGAATCCTAAAAGCAGGTCATACACCCTGATTAATTTGCTCATAACCTCTGAGGACCTGCAAATGTCTGATCTTTAAAAAGGCTCAAATAATCCGGAGGGATCTCGCCAGTCCCAGAAAACCGGCAAAATACCTTCAGAGTGGCTTAAATGGAAAATTATATCACTGGTGTACCCATCGGTTAAATGCCTGCAATTTGGTATGGGCAATTGTTTAAGAAACTTCGTTTCGTGAAGCCGTTAGTAACCGAATTCATTTGCTCTCATCAAATTGCTAAAAACGTTATCGCAATATCGCAAACAAAAATTCCTAAAAACTTTAAAAACAATTTTCACCCAATGATTGTCTGGTACTGTTTTCAGGCGATCACTGTTATTGGCTACGAAATCATTACAGTGGAAGTGTCCATCCGCTCCGTTTAATTTCGCTCTTTTTATGCATTCACGCCTTCATTGATGCCATTCTTAAAGATATTAGTTATTCTATGACAGTGCTGTTGCCAGCCACACTATACTATATTGAAATTACTGCCACCCTGATCGATTAGACTTGGTATGACAGCAACAACAATCGACAATATTGTTGTTTACTGTGCGTGAAATCCCAATAGTTTTCGATTGTTCGGAACACCGCAATAAGCATAATACTGATTGTAGAGAGGCAGTTTTAAAAAAAAAAGGTTAGACATAACTTTAGGAATCGCTAAAAATTCTACCATTAGTCTCTTGGCCACCTACGCTAATTCTCTTTTCTTATTGCGCAGTAAATTTTGCCCACAAAATCTATTACAAGTTTGCGTTAAAATTACTCACCTCAAGTTACAGCGTTTTATGGGATTTTTAGATCAGAAAACAACTAATCACATTGTTCTATTGAGAATTCCAATAAAATTCCAAAAAAGTTTTGCTTTTTTCTTTCCGTTCCAGCGGTCGTTGCATATTAATATAACGCCGAGCAATTAAGATAACGTGCTTTCATGTAGCGTTTGCTGCAAATCAGTGAACCGCATTCTGTTTAGTATCTAAGAAACCACACTTTTGCCATGCTTAATGTCAACGAAGCCTCTAGACTTCTTCAACGTTAAATATATTCTTCAAGCACAAATGTTGCAATCGTAGCACAATTGTAACGCGGGCTATCAGATTCTAAAGCCAATCGGAAGAGACGCCATATATCTGTCTTGTCTCCCCAAAAAGCCATAAACTTCAGATCGTTCCATGAAGGTTTTCTCAATTCCTCATTTAAGTTTACCTTTTCTGCGCACCGAACTCGTTTCAGTTCACATATTTAGGTAACTATTTAGGTAACTCAAAGGAGCTCTTAATGCGCCTATATAACAGCACTTGTGTGCCTCCAACAGTTTGAGGTGCATAAGCAGACGGTTTTCTAAGTGATCAGTTTTATTCCTTTCTGCTTGATGTACTGATCATTAGGCGATTGAGCTGTAGAATAAAGACGACTTCATATGCATTGATTTTACTGACAAATGTTATTTTGCTTTTTTAGTGTGGTCACTTATGAGATTTCTTGTGCGCCACTAACTTTTACATCAGTTTATTTTTCGTTTCTCTGAAAGATGATTTGGATGTTTTTTATTTGCAAACTTAACACTTCTCCTTTTTTTAGATTGTTCCGTTACTAGACAAGCTTATAAAACAACAGAAGTGCTGTCATATGCATACGCCAATATGCTAAGTATGATGACCTTAACGAACCTTAACGGTAGGCAGATAATGCGGTCTGAAACTGCTTTTGCAATTTTTCATGATCTCCAGTAAAAATGTTCACGATTTAGAGCACATGAACTTAACATGGCTTTGGAAACACATGATAGGATTCCGGAGAAATGCTTCACTTTGCTCTAACATAGTAGTCTTTCGTAACAGTTTTTATGCGTTACGCTGTACCTTGTCATGTTGCATAATTTCTAGAAGTATTTTAAATGTTATCATTCACAAACGTATTTCGTTAAGAGCATTTAAAAAACATATTTATTCATGCAGCAGTTAAAGTGTCATTACTTGATCGCATTTTTACGTCTGTTAAATTGTTACTTTATATGTGCTTTTCAAAGGAGAATATAGTTAAGTGATCTCATTATTGGGATCAACATTTGCGTTAGACTCATATGCTATAAACTATAATAAATTGAGTTCGGGTGGCTAAATTGAAGTGCAATATACAACGATGATAGCTCATCAAAGCCGTAAAAATTGCCCAGTGGTTTCTTTTTATGGCTTTAACTTTAGCGTTCACTGAGAGCTGATTTTTCTGAGAGTTACAGTCAGTACAGTCGATTCAAAACGACTGTGAAGGAAACGGTTTAACATCCACAGAAGGTGTTAAATTTGAAAAAAACTGTACAACTAGTAAGTTTAAGATGCGTTGAATATGGCAGTTCTTCCGAAGATAACATAAGAGGACGACCATAATTCTTTGGCTCGTAATGCATATCGAAACTCTTTGATCGTCCCGATATCCCGTCATCCCTCCTCGATGTGCCCATCCATCTGTTAGCGCCGCAAAATAATCACCTCGTCTAACACTTCAGCGAATTGTTGAACAAGGCTATCACAAGAGTCGCTCGACTATGTGCAAATTGCGGAACGAATTGAAGCGCAACATCCCATTAGAAGCAAATTTGCAGAACACGAATACGGAAATCGGCATTCATCAATTTGTGCTCCTTATCCACCTAATTTGTGAAGAAGTAAGCAGCGAACTAGGCCAGACCATTTCCTATCACATCTTTAAGATATTCGTTTTGACAAAGAATCTTTTTATTTTTATCATTTGAGCATGCGAAGTTTTACATGGAGTTTATAGATTTGCGTTACAAGACAGACAATATAATTTAACGAAATACGAGTATCGAAAGGTTTCTGCAATCGTCTAAACTATTTAGTTTGTGAGCTATATCATTTACATGTATCTAAATCGTGCGTATAAAATCTCACTTCCAATTATATGACAAAAAAGTTATGCAAAGTAATTCTGGATGAAGTGCAGCAAATGTGACTCAAGCATCCATATAATATTGAATTCCCGATCAGTGAAGGATTTCTGCCAATGGAAAACTCCTATCGTATAATGAATGCACTTCCTTCACTTTCACATTTGTAATCTACTGCCGAATATAATATTGGAGGTCGACCATAGAGATTTTCGAGTGGCTTCTAAATCTATTTTGGGTTAATTTAAGCACATTGTTTCTAGGATCACTGTACGATATTTTTGAGCCGTCAAGTTCCTTCATAAGATTTCAACGTGTGGAAACCGTTCGGACGAGCTACTGTATATCTCCTAAATATGCCCACTCCCAATATCGTTGGAATGAGTGGCTTCCAAACATTAGTCCGATCAGCTTTAATTCTCCAAGATCAAGCATGATATTAAGGATCGATCCAGTGAGCTAATATGTTAATATGATTAGCTCTGAGCCGTAACTGTCATGCACTTCCAACCGAAACTTCACCTCTTACGATGTTCCTATTGTAGATGAAATCTCAACACCTAGGTTAGTTGTTTGCAACTCATGTTCGCGTCAGTCAGCCTCCGCTCATTCCGATCTACTTCTGACCACATGTCACACACAGCCTTGCCGAGGTTGGTATGGGTTTTATAAACTGTTTTGCAGTAGCGCAATTACTCAAAGTTCATGACTGACCGAACAATGGACGCCATTTTTGATAAAGTAAGGAGGCTTTAAAAGCATCACTGGTATCCAATTCTATAAATGAAAAGCTGAATGAGGGAATTCTGAGGGGTTATTTCTACTCAGGACTGGTTTCCGTTTGGAGATTAGACGGTTTTTAATCAAGACCCTGTCTTATCACAATGAATTCTAAAAATGAGCTTTGGGCTTTACAGTGATGATAAATTCTCGAATCCTTAGGTATTGTATATGCGAAATTTGCTTCACTTTCCGGTATTCAGCAGTTGTCGATGAGGATCGCCATTTGATTTAGGATGGCACCAGTTGTGATAATTCGTTCCCTAGTAGACATGTCGTAAAAAAGGTGCGGGCAAATGAGTTACAAATGAATGCTGTAAAAAAAAAAAACAGACTACTATCGAGTATTATACAACGATCTTTCGAAACAATGACCAAATGAGAATCTCGCACTCACATATAGCGTCTTATTGATCACTTGGCTGTCAAAAACCTTCAGTTGATTTTTCAGCTGTCTACGTTTCGTTAAGCAACGAACGCTGTTTGTTCTTTAGAATGAGTTCTATGAACAAAAAATTCCCGCAGACTTTACATTTGCGTGCTGTCTATTATGTGCAGTGAGTTGTGATTTCAATAAACGCTTGCGATCGCATTCATATTGTTCTCTATAAGATTAAAACAATAGCAAGTTCATATGATAAAGCGGGAAAGCTTGATATCGTATGGGAAAATTTACTTTGAAAATTACTTTTACAATGAATTTAAAAAGATTACTTTGCCTTACACGAAAATGAATTTGGTTCCTTTAAGTAATTTTTTTTCAATTTAAGTAAATTGAAAAAAAAACGGAACTTAAATGTACAAAATGCATACTTAAATGATCGAATGTTTTGATTAAATAACATACAAATCGAGGAACTGAAAAATCTCCGTTGCATTATCTTTGTACTGCCGTAAACGTAGTCGTTGCCTATCGACTGAATAGAAGATTCGATTCGATTCGATTCGATTCGATTCGATTCGAAATGATTTTAGAGCGTACTGATGCAAATGACTTACTGCATCTTTGAATTGGAATATACCGACGGAGCGGAATAGATAAAAGAGTTTTATACGATGCCTATATACGACAGTTGTGGGAGGGAGAACGAAAAAAAAGAAGTGGAAAATAGCGATCAGTGCAAATTAATATTCGAAATCGCAACGTTATGTCGAAAGGAGAACTCAAAATGAGCCCTCGATGGTTGTAGTTTTTCGTGCAATTTATTTTTCATTTATTTTTTGCTTCCTTGTTAGCGGTACTCTAAAATAAAGGAAGCCAACTATAAACAAAACTTCAACTCAAACTATGCTTCTAACAAAACATGAATCATTCGCTGGAATTGCATTCCTGAACAGTTTATCAGAATTGAATTTTTGAATCCCAGAATTGAAATTTTTTCGGAATCAACCACCGTAAATTAATCTCAGGTCCCAAATGAATCAGTGGGTCGCATGAGTCAATCTCAGATCCTGAAATAAATTTTGTTGTTTTTTTTCCGAAATTTTGTGGTATATTCGGATTATGCTTCCAATTTAAAATGTTCAGCTAACATTGATGATTTGCATAAGTTAACGAAGTGCAGAAAGGGACGCATTCGGAAGAAGGCTTTACGCGCATCGCGCATAGCTCTTCATTCCTAAGCCAAACACCGTTTAGCAACGTATTCACTCCGCGTCATTTGCTAGCCTCTGTGGCTACTTCAACGAATCTCTTTGTTCGACGATTTTATGCTGAGAGCACACTTGCTGCATCACTTCGAAAGCATCCTTTTCATTAAAACGAGAAGGGAAAATTTTTTTACTGTGTACTATTAACCGTTCTAAGCCTTTGTTTCGATGCCGTTGCACTTATCGACAAAACTATATTTTCAAATTCTTGTTGATACAGACTGGTGAGTAATTAAGCAGTTGACTAATTAACATTCGAGTGATCCATGCGAAGATGATTATAGGAGTTAAGGGTTCATGAAGGTCTGACGATCAAAGAAGGAATTGCTTGTAATAATTATCGAGACTTTTGAGAAGTAATTACAAACTGGTGAATTTCAAAGCTCTTACAGTTGACGAGTAAAAGTCGGAAATAAATCGGAGAAAATACGAATAGCTTCTTTGATATCTGGTGCTCCGAATTCCGTTTGATGATGCCATTCGTATACCACCACCGCACGAAATGGGTGCAGAATGAGGACGACGGTATTTTAGAGAATTCCAAAGCGATCATCAAGTTTTTTTTTCGCTTACCATTTGCTCGTCTCGATTTCATTGCGTCTTGTAATTGGAAATAGAATTCTATTTTCTAATATGTCAGGTATTAAAATATGATAAATTCACGACAAGTATAATATAGAGCTTTCTTTTCTAAAAGACGACATTACAGTATGCTCATTTAATGGGTATTCAGTAGCGATATTTGGTGTGCACAATTTGACGAGCAACTGTTCGTTGTCTCGCATTGCTCGCAATCGACAAGGCGTGTTTTGGATTTATGCCGAAAGATTGTTTGGCTGGTGAGTGCCCAACATAAATGTCAGCCTTCTCATCAGCGCTCCATTTTGTAAGCCAAAAACACACGAAGCTGCTATTGAATCCGTTGTTTGTTCGCGTTGACCTCAACTACTGCTCAGGTCACGCTTAGCATACCTTCCATCGCTCGCACTCTTGCGGTCAACAAATCAGTCCGCACTTCTTTAGTGTTTCGTAGAATCGAATTTTAGTGCAATTATTTATTTAGGCAATAGACACGAGATTAGCCTTGCGATGATGCAACAGGAGAGCCTTACTGTTAAATTTTACCCGTACAACTCAGAACAGTTATGATTTTCAACTTTAAACTTGTGAAGAAATAGTAGCCTTCAGAGAGCTTATAATTTATTGTTGAAGGTTTTTTTAGCCGTCATAGTTGCTATGCTTTTATGTCTCCAAAAAAAGTTTTCCTATGATGTCGAAAAAAATTAGTTCATGAGTGTCATAATTATGTGTGACCTCGAATCGCCAATCACACGCGACAGCACGCTACACCCAAAGAAGTACAGTCGACAGTAAGAATCCGTTGTGAAGAAAAATGTTTCTGATAAGCCGTTCATATATTTTTCAAAAACAAGAAACGCTTTAATTCTGCTCAAATGGTTATCATTTCCATGGAATGACTCTTTTTCTAAAATATTCATATCTTCCGAAAAAAAAAAATTCTCAAAAGATCGAATCATATCCTTGCGCGGTTATGGTCAACATTTTTAAAATCTCATGAGACGTTTGAAAAAACAAATAAAATCTTCCATAAAACATCAAAGCATTTCGCCGAGTTGATTCATGCGTTTCCGCTAAGCATGCGCTTCATACATGCTCGATGATGAAAAATTCTCTGCGATTTTCATCTGTGACGAAAATTTCCCTTTCAAAATATTATTCTAATGCAATTTATGGTCACCTTTTAACGGAAGCAAATTAAAACAAATTGTCAATTTATGGAAAATGGCATGTTCGAATTATGGAAAATGAAATTGTGGAGCGAAAAACTCGCCATTGAATAGCATGTTGCGGAAAACGTTTACCCGTTCGTCGTTACTTCAAAACCAGCAATTCCTGTTCCTATCTGTGCCAGTTTTAGCACAGTTAAAAGAGCTATTTTTAAAGCGCTCTCTTCACTTTAATTTCGAGTTTCTTGTTAAGTCATACAGATTATTGTCGAATTTTCATTGTCGCAGAAATGATTTTTGCTGACTGCTCAATTGTTGGAATGTTTCACCAACAGCTTTTATGTCGCCATTCAGAAAAACTAGCTCCTGTTCAGTCTTCGTCAGAGGTTTCCTAAGTTGATGATGAACATTTTATGTAAGCGACCATTTGATTAACCTATACTAGCTGCTGAGTACTGGAAAATCTCTACGGTTATCTGAGATTATCCTGTTCTTTAGCAGTGACTACGTTTTTCAAATATTTCTAACCGAAAATATTTAGCCCCTCGCGTAACGGACGTTCTGTCTATTCGAATGACAGTAACCGGAGTTCAAATCTAACTGAAAACACTTTTTTTTGTCGCAGCTCAGCCTTCTTTGAGCACTTTCCTACGATGCGAAGGGTTGTTCCAATTTAATCAAGGCACATAGCAGATACTACAGCCAGGAGTAGGTCTACGTTATCAAAGAGATAACAAATAAAGATTATGAAGAGAATATTAAGCTTCTTCGGAGGGGGTGGAGGGGGGGGGAATACTTAGTTGTTTGATGCTCGTATTTTGTAAATTGCGTGAATATCAGTCAGTCTACATTGACGAAATTTAGTGATTATTTTCTTGCTTAAGGAAGCAATCTTCGTCTACTTTAGCTCTAAGAAAAAATTTTACGTATTGCTTTCTTTTCTTGGATTGGCAAAAGAAAAAAAAAGGAAAGACTATTCAATTCTTGAAATTTTAATGTCATGCTATGTAATCTTTGAACGCTTCCAACAGGCGCTTATCTTTCATTTATTGGTTTTTTTAAATTACTTTTTGTTCTACCAACTTCCTGAAGTACTTTGCAAAAATGCTACTGATTGGCAACGTCGTGTTTTTTACTTGAGCAGAGGATCGGCTGCGGATTCTGTTTGGTAAAAATTGAAGGAGCTGTACATATTTTCGAGATTAGTCGATGGGATGACAATCAGAGAGCGAGTTGAATTAACGTTGTTCCATCCATGTGTTGGTTGACTCGCTGGTCAAGCGGCTAACATTATTTAATCTCGCGCTTCTTTCAGCTAAACTTAGCGAAATATATCGCAATAGCCATCCAACTAGCTGGCGTACACATTCAGATGTTGACAAAGGAACAACGCCTGAATAGCGCATATTGATAAACCGCACGAGTTAGGTTTATGAATTTTTGACTCAGTCCGATATAGTAGTATTTGTAAACTGACTGCATCTTAACATGCAGCATGAGTAGCCCGGCAAACAAAGCCAGAAATGGGATACGATTCTTAGACCATTCTTTTGAGCAGAGACGCGATGCTTCTGAACAAGATGAACAGTCTTCAAATATTTTATTGCATGAAGTATTGTTCAGGTGATGGTTTTCTAGATCATCATATAATTTCTGTTTCCGGGTTTCGGAAAGACTTCTTACTTATCTTTATTCTTTGCACTGTGCAACGAATAAAGATAAGTAAGAAGTCTTTGCGAAGCATGGAAACAGAAATAAATATCCTCGCAGCTTTACATACAAGAAATGCAAGGAATAAAGATAAGTAACAACTTTCTGCGAAACCAGGGGACAGAAATTATATGATGATATCTAGAAAGCCATCAGCTGAGCAATATTTCGGGGAATAAATTGTTTGGAGACCTTTCCTCCAAGCATCTTGTCTCAAAAAGTCTTGGTTTCGTTTGATTTCGTCTCGAAGCATCCCGCTCAAAAAGTCTTAGAATCGTTCGTAGTTTTCATTCGTCGAGCTACTCATGTTGAAGTCGTGCGCTTATCAGCAAATAACTGAAACAATTTGATAATTAATTTACTGAAAAACAAACTCCAAGACTGTTTCAAATATTTAGGCCCTACTAGCACGTTATTGTGCACAGGTTGTGCATCAGGTGATAACGTATGCTATCCCCACGGATTTACGAGTGAATGGAAATAGTGGTATAAAAATTGAAGACAGGAAATGTAAATACCAGTAATCCCCTAATAAACCGTCATAATTAATTATGATTTAATGATATTAGTCAAAATATTATTCGTATTTCGATCGCGTCAAATGTTTTGCCAATCTTTTCATATTGCAGCAAAAAATGATTCCGTAAAAAAAAAAAGAAAGAAAAATTTGTCTTTGCCAAATCGAACTGCGATGCCGTATATTTTTTTCACATAAAATTTTCGATCACTAAACGTTCCATTTCTCATCTGTTCCATCATCACTCTTTATAAATTAATGTTTTTTTCTTTTTTTTGCCTCTGCTGCCAAAAATTTTCCACATATTTCTGCAAATGATCATTTATGTTGATCGTAATAAATCTTTTTTCTGCTTATGAGTTTCAGCTATTTATCTTCGAAAAATTAGAGAAATTTTGAAATGGAAAAATTCCAACAACATTGGTTAGGATAAGGACAGTTCATGAACTGTTAAAAAATCAAATATTCAGTTGATTAAAATTTACATTTTGAATATAGCGTTGTATTTTATGTACTTTAGTTTCGCATATACAGGTCATGTGTTTTTGCGTAACGCAAAATAATCATGGTAAAATGAAAAAAGAACCGCATGGATAGCCGATCAAAATGATTGCAGTAGCATATTTATTGTGGTTTTGTTTATGGCTTGTGGCTTAGAGAAATAGTATAAACAAGCCTAATTCTATGGATGAGACAACAGCGGCTCACTTTTAGAATATTGCAAGCTAATAGATCTTTATTTTATACGGCTGTCATTAGCAGTTGGACAATTGCTTCTTCTCACTAAAAACATTTCTGTTGAGAACTTACTGCAATAGAAACGCTCGATTATAAAAAATTTCCTCTTTGTTAGTCAGCTATCATCTTGATTGTTTCCTTCTACTTTGCTTATTGTGCGTAAAAGTCCATAGCACACATCAAATGGAAATATCACATATGATTTTAAAAAAAACATTTCCAGCAAAGCAGTCTGTCTACATGACTGTGCTTACTCTATGAACCTCTAGGATCACTCTACAAAGCTTTTCTAATCAGGAACTTGTCTAACTTCTCTAACCATGTCCAATGCTTGTATAACCAGGACTACTATTATGGTGTAAATTAGAACTACAGCTTTTTTTGGGACGCCACAAACAACGAAGACATCGTTTTAAAAGAGTCATGCTTTGCCACGCAGTTGATCCTGTTGGCGTTCAAAAAAATTGGCCAAGTAAAACTTTTCAACTTTTTGCCATAAAGTGGGATCCTGGCCAAACTGATTTTCTTTGATTTCTGCTGGTAACTTTTTGTAACTATTATTCGTTGAAGGATTGTAGTACATTCTATATCACGCTCGCATATCGTTGGTGTGCTTCTTTCACTGATGAAAAGTAGCTCATTTCATGAAATGATACAATTCTGAGTATAAAAATTTGTATATATAAAAATTCTGAGTATAAAAATTTGGATGGCCGAAAGAACTAATGAAGCTTCCGATTTCAACGAACTTTTTAAAACTAACTTCGATGTAGTGCTGATAAAGTGAAAATAGTATTTGCCGAGCCTGCGATGTCCATTCACAGTAAAGGTGGATAGCGATGGGGTGCCTGTTAGTGCTTTAATCTGTACATTCTATATAAAAAACTTTAGCGTATCGCAAGCGAGAGAATGACATGGTTTCCGAGCGGCAAAGCCAAACGGACAGTGGCACCGATTATGATAATCTAAATGGTACCGCTAATACGGACACGGACGACGCCGACACGACTATCGGCGAACAAAACGCGTGAGTTATTTTTAGCCTGTTTTAAACTTACCCTAATTATAAACCGAATTCCGCTGGGATGCATTCGGAACAACTGCGATTTCTTGAATTCATGCAAAGTGATAAGAACTATAAGAGAAACTATCGGTACGGAAACGAACATTGCGATTCTTCGTATGCCAAAGTCCGCTCAGCTTTTAAAGTCTAATTAGACTTCTAATTAGGCATTTGACGTCTAATTAACCAAATAGACAATTAGTTGGCATTGGTTAGCGCACCAGCGGATAAAAACTTTTTGCTACGTCAGTATCAGCAAGTCGGAGTCAATTAGTATGGGTTGTAATGAATCGAATTGCCAATAAGCTTCTCAAATAACTTAAATGTTTGCGTTTGTGAGTAGCTTCAATTGGATGTTCTCACTAAAAGAAAAAATAACCTATCATCCGTAAAAGATTCATTCCATGATGTTCAAGTTTAGCACAAAAAAAACTCTATAAGTGAGTTTGTGGAAAGAAGTATTCTTGCTATCTTTTAGCCATTTGTATATCCTAATGTGCCCGCACTTTCGCTGCTTCGGTACCTTGTGGTTTCGTTTATCTCATTATCTTCCCACTCAAATTACCCTTTTCGCAGGACATATGATTGAGTAAGTAATAGATTCGAATAATATCAAGTTAAGCACATTGCTACTATTGGACGAGCAGAGAGGTCAAAAAGTTGGAATTTCTCAAGCGAATAAGCTTCGGCAAATATTTCAGAGTACGGTTTGGGAAAGTCAGAGAAGCAGAATTTGAAAAATGTTTAAACAAATATAGGGAAAGTTTCAAAAGCTGAATGAGCGCGGAAATGTTGAGCGACAGTTTGAATAAGTGTTACGCCGAATTTTTGCAGTTAACAAACCAACGAGTTAAATGAAATACCTCCACAATCGATCATCGTGTGTTTTTGTTACCCTCTCGACCTCAGTAATTCTCATTTATTGCTTTGGTGCTATTTCATCGAATGATGGAATTTCTGATGAAATGTGCAAAGTTTTGAAGAGAGTCATGAAAATGAGTTGTTAACGAGGCGCCGTCTAATGGCCACATGTCGACCATTGCTAGTGTTCAGAAGGAAGAGGCTGAGGAAAGGATAACTCAACATCATGAAATCTCTAAAAGACAAGTCAGTTCCACAGTCACAGTCATTCTTTGTCACCTAAACTAACTTTCAGGAGTGATCGCAGTAGTAATGCACAACGCAGTGCGAGCTCTACCCCGACGATTTCGCTATGCGCTCGCGAAGGAAGTGTTGATAAATTTCGCGCTTGTAAAGGTACGATTGCAGCTGTATGCATTTTAGAAATAAAGTCATAAGCGAGTTAGCGATGATAGAGTCAGTGATGATGAATTAAAATGATAGCCATTTTCCTTTCATTTTTCAATGATGTTTCAGATTGCATGAGCTTTGAAAGTGCTTCGTCTCCGGCACAATGCCAAATGAAAAAATGAGAGGAAATATCCCTCCAAAACCCCTTGGAAAAAGCAAAAGTCCTTCGTTTTTCCGTCGACAATAGTTCTCTGCTTATTTTCTTATAATTTTCGACTCCTGTGTTATGGCTACCTATGTATACTTCTCATCCCTCTCACCAAAAAGTCATCCCAACTAATTGTTTCCTGTTACCATGAGAGTGCCACTTTATGTCTGACTAATGATGAAGGATTCTGATCATCACATTAAATGAAGAATTTAACTGAAATTCGAGGAGACATTTGATTCATGAACATTCAAATGGAGAAAGCGTCAGAGAATAATGTTGTCGAACCCTAACAGATGCAAAAGGAGTGTTGAACTGGGCTGATTGCAAAACCCTTTCAGAAATAACTTTATTTCGTTCATCGTTTCGTCGCGCAAAGATTTATTGGCATCATTTATCGAAATATTTGCGCCACTATTGAACACTTATCCTAACACAGTAGTCACTCGTGAGTTTTTGCAAAACGTAAACTTTGAACAAGGTCATTCGACTATGGAGAGTCTTGAAAATTTGTTTTCCTTTAATAGTCTTTTCGACAAACTTTCTGAAACCCCAAAACACTACGCTTCTTCAATATCATTTTTAAACGTTTCCTAATCCAACAACCGACGTGTCATCATTCACAGCACTTTCAAAGAGTTGTTTCAACGACCATTTTCATTTGCAAACTTTCAATCTCAACTGCTCTATGAGCAAAGCTCATAAATGCTGCATTTTCTTTAAACCATATGCTATCTTTCGTTGAACTATGCTCTCGGTGCATTAGTTGATCTCGCGCAAGTTATCGACACATCTGGCATGTCTTTGCCAACTTTAATATGTACATTTGCAGAAGCACAATGCACTGGAACACCAGAACGTCGTCCAAGGAATAGTCTTTCCACTTCTAAACGAACCTACAGGTACTTTCTACGACTCGTCATCATCTGCGAATATGAAGACTAATCTTTCACTTAGTTTACAGTTTTAAAATTCCTTTGACTTGAGATCATATCCTCTGTTCACCATAATTGCAGAAGTCTTTCATAACAACAGAAAAATTTTAGTGACTTTGCAAGGGTAGAAATTTCGATTAGAATAATTTTTTCCTTTAGAAGCGACACAGTAGTTCCATGAAAATCCATTCATTTTAAGATTGGAAAGACTGAATATGGACTTTTACAGCCTTCTATACATTTCCATTTCCTCATATTTTCTGTAAATTATTGTTTATATTTGCACTCCTACAGCTGATGTTATTTTCGTCTCTACTTTTCTCCATCATTAGCCACAGTTACGGAGAAATGAAGCACGATTATTTTTTAGCAATGTTCATATTCGCTAGATCTATGAAGTTCATTAGATTTAGTAATTCCAGAATATTTCTTTATTATGCAAAAGTTCAGAATAATCGACAGTGATATGTCGCAACGACTTCTGCAGTTGGTTGCTGCCGAGAAAATGGCAGCTGCGTACAATACAGAGAAGGGTTCAAGGATCTTAAGAAGGAAAGGAAGCTTCGCGATAGGCTGCTCCCCTAAAATGTCACCTTTTCAGAGGTTAGATTTTATTTTTTCTGGGAGAACCTACTCTTAGACAATCATTTAAGCGCATTAGACGATTTTAGATATTTCGAGATGCACCTGGATTTGCTCAGATGCACTGCAGTACTGAATCGTTCTGAATTAATATGTTCGATTGATCTTCTTTTTCTCCATCATTTTTTTGCAAATCATCACTTACAGTTTACAGTTGCTTATTACTTCTTAGTTTTCAAATGTTAGCTACAATATTTTCTCATATGCATGCAGAGGAGCAATATCACAGCGTAATTTTTGCGCTCCTGTTTGTACATCAAATAAGCTAAAGCTGGAGAATAGTAAATAAGAAGTTGTCAACCGTGAGATAATAAGAGCAAATGGAGGAACAGCAGATAAGAGTAATACGTTATACGAGCAAAAGAAGTTTGTTCCGCGTTCGTAGCAATGCCTCAAGTATGAATGGCTAAGATGTATGTATCATGGCAAGTAGGTTGAGATAACTGCAACTTAATCACTTTTATGGACGGCTTATTATAATTCAGTCCATGTGTAGTTTCTATTCGAAGTTTTCAACAATTACAGCCAACATCAGTCGAGCTGTCCTCCACAGCGATTGGCAAACGACGATACAGTGCCAAAAACGACTAACGCACGTACACACTTCGACGTTGTACGTACGGCTAGCTTTGGTGGCAACGTGAATCGTCAAATGTTGAGACAACCCGACCTAAATCGCAATTCACTCCCTCTCAGCGTGCTCACTCTCAGCTTCGAGTAAGACGACTTTCAAATGCTGCAAAAGATGTCCCTGCAAAATTTTTTAGAGGGACTCTCGAAAATTTTTGATCACTTTCGAATCGCGATTGCAGAACACCATTTGCGTACTTCGCTGAATCCAACCGTCAAACTGAAAGTCCGGGGTTTGTAAGGTTTTAGTTCGTCAGAGACGGATCTTAAATTAGGCAGAGGCTCAGACTGTGGAAGCTTTTGCAAAACGAACTCTGCAAAGAACGGAATAAACTCTAAAATTTTGCGCGAAGTGCTTCATCCAAAGGTGGAGAAGCTATTAAATTTGGGAGGCATGCATAATTCGAA
>JPKZ01001875.1:120645-133900 GCA_000803305.1 Toxocara canis
AGGGGGGGGGGGGGGGGGCGCTGGGGAAGGGAGGAACTAAAGACGCTCCACACAGTTAACACAGTTACGAGAAAAGCACATCTTAAAGTAAGGGAATCTGAGAAGGAGAAATAAGCACACGTCTCTAAAGTTTTATTTTAGTCGCCAAACGTGGAGCAGAAACGTCAGTGGATGAAGGAGCTGAAGCGAATGATGCTTGACCATTACACGGTGGAAATACCCGAAAGAACAAAGATGCTTATGCTGAATATGGACACGACAACACCGAGACAACTTACAACTCATACCGACCGCGGTATATTCATCGTTCGTTTAGTAATCATTGCTGTTGATGCAGTTGCCTCTGAAACGGTCAACTGATGAAGTTTCTAACGTTCTGTGGTCATGTTTCTGCTGAGACATACGTGAGATTTCTTCAAAAATTTCCAAAACGAGAAATGTCAGTTTTAGTCTTCTTTAGTCTTACTTCTCTCTTCTCATTCTTTAATCTTACTCCTCCAGTCTTACTTCTTTAGTTTTACCTGCATGCGTTGAGTTTTAAAAAAACTTTGATGGTATTGTGAACTTTGGCTATCATGATCTTTTACGGTGGCATCACGCCCAGTACGATCAGATGTATCAGTTTTTTTTTGGATCTTGCGAAACCACATTTTAAAAAGTTTTTCGATTCAATGAAACGGTCTTTTGCTTCAGAAGAAGCCATAGCGGGTGTAAAGGCGACAAGAAGGATTCCAAAATATTTGGAAAAGAGACGAAAGAGTGTTGACGCAAATGGTATTGTTCGAAGATCACAAAGAAGGGAACGAAGCAGCTCAAAGACAAGGTCTCTCTCTAAAGTGTCTAAAGCAGTAAGTGATCTATTCTTGATAGTGTCTATTCTTTCCAGATTGCCCTTAGAGTTTCATAAACCTTTGGAGTAGCTTGAACACCAAAGATGAAACATCTTCAGCTAGGTACTGAACTAGTTTATTAGAGAGTAATCCCTCGAAAATTCTACTACCGTCCAATTTTCTGCTCATTTGATTAAGGCTCAAGATTTTTGCCCCTGGCTATTCACTCAATAGCTTGCGAAAAAGAAAAACATCTTTTTGCATCCAAGAACTTTTCGATTTTCGCGTGAATTCTTTTAATTACAAGGTTTTTTTTTCAAATAGCTACCACTACAACGCTTGCGATTGCCTTCAGGCGAGCGGTTCGAGTACTTGTCTTGTTTGCTTTTTTAAAAACTTTGCATGTTCATTGTGGGGAATATCGGTCAGTCATTTACAGTCTTCAACGGGCAGTCTGATACCAGTATTGAGTGCGGTCAATATTGGAGTAAATACCAAAGAAGTGGCTACGTGCACATGCAGTCCCGACACGGTATACTTACTTTCTAAGTTCTTATGTTGTCAAGTATTGTCGTATGCTTAACGTAGCAAGCGTTCATAAAGTCCTGTTTGTTTATTGTGGTTTTACAGTCTCCTTTGAAGTCGATTAGCTGAATTGTTAATAAGACTGTTCAAATATGACTCTGCGTCCTCCCCCGTCACTCCCACTTACCCCTCGCCTTCTTGATCCTTTCTTCCTTTGACGTGTTTTATGGCCGCTAGCAGACTATCATAGCTTGTCACATACGCGCTCATCCGAGGTCAACGATCGGTGACGTGTGCTTTCTGTGATCATAATTAGCTGTTAAAGCATCATTAAGAGTTTGTGAATTTTTGCACAGCACGTTGTGATAATTTGTTTTTAAGTATTTATACTCGAATTTCAGCCGTCCACGTCCGGTTTGGTACCGAAAGCAGCCGTAAACCACGCTCTTTCGTCGAGTTTAGTGACCTTCGGTGTAGCTGATCATTCGATTGCGCCATCATCACTCTCAAATCTCTTCTCGCGACGCAAATCGCATGACAATTCACGTTCCAAGTTGTTTAACGCCAAGAAGAAAAGCGCTCTCCTCCCGCCAGTACCCACTGGTGTTGTGGTCCGTGTTTTTGAGCCTCTAGTTCCACTAGTTAATCATTTGATATACGAAAGATTGCACGAGAAGGAAATCTTAAACGAAGTTAAAGCATCAGTAGAAGCACATAATATACGACGGTATTCCTAATATTGAAATTCATGTGTTGCATCTTCGAGCAACTGATTTCATGTGCCGTTCTGCTAGGAGCGAATCGCTTTTTTATTGGCCTAACTTTTTCACAATATTACTTATTTTCGTATCATTCCTAGAGTTTTGTTCGCTTTGTAACACCTAGAAGTAACTAATAGGTTTTTTCAAATCTTTCGAGTTATGTTTTTAACGTGAAGTCAAATTAGACAGCCTTATAACAGTTATATTTACAGCATGAAAACACGGCGTGCTCGAACCACGCGAACGGTCACGTATGCCGGAAAAACCAAGATCCGGAAACGACAAGGTTAGTATATTTTATGACGTATTGTTTGATTCGTTTTCCAGTGTACGAAGTATTCTTTGTAGTACGTTTGTCGTGAGGTTGATGACCGAGGTGTAACGTAAGGACACCGAAAAGATTTTTTGCCCCGTTTTCTTGATAAAATTCTGTACGATTCATTTCGAAGCAATCATTTTGTTTCGGATTCGTGAGCGCTGTAGCGGGCCGGGCCCAGCTTTCAAGTCTTAGTCTGATTTTCACGAGAACTGTCGGAGCTAGGTATTTCTGGAGACGAGGTGTACCTTCTCTTGAAATATGAGGTGTATTGTAGGAGAATTTTACAGAGCCCGCGTCTAGTATGCACAAAACAGGAAACAGGTTTTTCAAAAATCCGGAGTCGAAACCAGACTACAGAGATCCAGAACCGGGAGGAAGTTTCGCGAACGTCAAAGCATCAGCTCGAGGGAGTCCTCGAGCCTCTATTCCATTCTCTCCCGGTCCGTAACTTAGCCGAACCACATATTATTGAGTATCGTTCTTTTGTTTTTTGATTTCGCTATGTGGTACACTTCCTGTAGAAGTGGATAGTGCATACTCCAAGGACATTTTTCCAACGATTTTTGACCTTTTCTTATATAAATTATCGAAACAACTAAAATTTATACTGTTCATAAGAGAAACTAACCGTTTAAGCATACCTAACGCGTTCTCGATACCCATTTATTTTCAGAAGTGCTCTTTTTTATCTCACAGTTTTGTCGTTTTGCGGCAAACGAAAAAGTTTTTGAAAAAACTTGACGATAATTATATATCTAATCGCTTCAAAATGAGCAACAGTTCTAGATGTACGTGTAACATCGTTGGTCCAGTCAGTCCGCTATCATCCAATTCACGTTCAACACTATTCGAGTCATCGTCGATATCTTCGAACAGCAATCCGGCAAATAGCGAACGTATCGAAAAGACGTTCGCCGAACTATGCAAGGTTTCCTTCTAGCATTTGCCTATTTTTTTTAAACCATAATTTGAGTTACTGATTCGTAAAATTGTATGCAAAATTGTGGTAGTATATGTTGTGTTTTGACTGCATTGCTTGCCGATTCGTTTCATTTTCATTGTTTATAAGATTTTAGCGTTCATTGCAAGCTTCTGTTGAGTTCGAAGGTTTGCTGATTTAGCGGTTGGCTGTTTTCATTCGTTTTTCCGGTTCAGTCGAAATCGATAGTGACTATGGGGTTTGCGAAATATTTTTAATAGAGTTTTTATTTCATGAAATTCTCATCCTTCTTTTTTCTGCGCAGGAGCTGAACCTGTTGATGTCGAGTCCAGAATGTGCTGAGGAACCCAATCCAGCCGCAGTTGTCGCTCGGAAGCATAGCTGCGAGATGAGACAACAAGCAGCCGCTACTAGACTGAATGCGTTTGTCAGTGGTACGCACATAAGCAATTTGTTTTCACCCATTACTTTGACAGTTTCACTTTCTTTCCGCTTCATTTCATAATGTTCTCAGTAGGCCCAGTTGAAAGTGGCTGAATATACCCAACAACAACTGACTTTTGATAATTCATAGCCGAAAGAGAGTGTGTACAATGGAACTTTGCTAGCGATTCATTTGAATGGAGCTCGGAGACCAGAAAATATCAGAGACTGGAGACAGGAGAAAACAGGAATTCCGATGGTTTCTATCGCCCGGTTTTAGGATCTAGAAATCGTAATATTGGGAACGTGAGGATTCTTGATTCCGAATTTCTATGTGCTCTCAATGCAAAACACTTCGGATGAACAGTTGCATGCTTTCGCATGAGATTGGAAAAATATTGCCGATTTCATTTAGCCGTTAATATGTATAAATAAATGAGCGTCTGTTTGAAAGTAAAATGTAGTTGTTTTTTTTTTAAATAATGTGATCTTTTGTTTTTCGCCTTCACCAACATTTTTTGATTTATTGTTTGACTTCACGCCTGCTTCGAGCATTTTATCGTGTTTTTTGCAGAGGAGGAGGATTCTGATCACCTAAAACGGGGTCGCTCGAAGTCGCTAGGCAAACTCGATGATATATCGTCAGCCCCTTCAGTGGATTCTGCTCTTGCCGCTGCTGTAGCTGATCAATCCATCGAAACCTTTATCGTGGAGCCACTTGGTACGACTGCCTTCGCTTGTGTAGTGGTGAGAGCAGACGAAATATTTATTGGTCCTAGCAGCTGAACCATTTGTGTTCGTCGGAGGAAGAAGTTGAAGGATTAAATTTTCTGTTGTCAACCTGATACTTTTTTCATGCAATAGAGCATACATTCCATCTAATCTAATCGGTCCATCTAATATAAGGGGACCCATCTAGAGAAAGTTTTATTTATCCATCCATATTTGCGATCAGCTGTTGTTTTGCTAAGCGAAATAAATGATTCCGCCACATGAAATATTCCCTTCACACAACTGAAATTGACATTTCGGAGTATACAGAGCATGCGAAACGATGTGAAACTCAGCGCAGATGCGGCAGCTGATTTTTTAATAACACGCTTTACTGCTTGCAAATTAGTACCCTTCGCAATACAAAGGTAACAAATTTCATAGGTGTGAAGCACAACCCTCAAATACCTGAGGAGGGTGACTCTACACTCCGAATTGACGCTGCATTCTCTATGCACTCATCGGGAAAGACAATGCATTGTATTAAAAAGTGGTGAATTTGAAATCCGAAGTTTCCTTTTTTGCGCCTTAACGAGAGTGCTTTCAGAAAGTAATTCAGAGGTGTTTATCAACGGATCGGCGTTTGCGAAGATACTTGACGAGAAAATGAAGGGGCGTAAATCGGATTCTGAAGATGAGGGGGATGACGATTTCCCGAAGGGAATGAACTGGACGGAGTCACCTACCATTAGAGATAGGTATTGTTTTTCAAAGAGCTATGAAATTTAGATAAGCAATTCACGGTGGTTTCCATATTTGTTGCTCAAGTAACGTTGACTCGAATCTGCGATTATCTGGCAGATTGCTTGAATCGTAGTTAATTATGAGTTGTATGCACTGTTGTTTATTTTATCAGACTTTATGCACAAAGTATTTTTTCAAGATTTGTTATGTTTCCGCATATCTTAAGTATGCATACTATTTTCATCGAATGTTGACTTTGTCTTTCAGGTCACTCCTGAACTCGACAAATATTCCTCATCGAAGAAGATCTTCGCAAGTAGCAGAGCAGGTGTGGAGACTTCGTCACAAGAATGGTGCAACCAAAAAAATCGAGAATTGCGTTGATGGGGTTAGTGCATCGCAGTTTTATGAGAAGCTAATATTAAGCGCTTTATATTGCCCGTTCCCTATTGCTTTAGAAATGGTACAGTCCATGGCCATTGGTCTATGAAGCCGAAATTGAAGGGCGACGTTGAATGAGTAATTGAGGGTGCTTCGGCATTATACACCGCGATCATTCGCACCGTAGGGGTAAGTACCGTCGTAGCCAGTACAGTAAACGTCCGATGTGAGGTGCTAAAGAGTTTGTCATCAGTGCAGTTAAATGGTTGCGCAATCATTCATCGCTGAAGTACGATGCTGCCCATCAGTTTCGCATCTGAAAGCGTTGAGTACTGGAATGACAATCACTTTTCGCTGCCTAAGGTGTTAGTTAAGTGATATTGCGGAGCGTCAGTTGTAATTGATGTAACGTTTTTGTTTTTATTACCACATTGAGCAGTTAGGAGAGGTCGGTATAAGCCATCCGAGTATCGGTGTGGAGATCGCAAGGAAATGAAGAAATTGAAAACCAGTGATGTTTCTTTCTTTTTTCTTGACTTTGGGATGGCTAAGGGCGGTATAAAAGTCTCCAATTTTGATGTGTTCCGGCCTTGGCAACACGTTAGCAGCTGAAGTTTCCGGAGCTTAATTGTCTTCCATCTTACCATCTCTTGCTTATCTTGAGTTGTCCAGAGGTTCGATGATGTCTGTTCAACGCTAATCCCTTTACATATTCTGAATTGGCAGAAATGGAAGCTGAATCGTTAAGCAGGTATTTAATGTCGAAAACTTGAAGCGTCAAGTGTTAAACGATCAAACGTCGAGCAAAAGTTCTCTATTTCGAGAACGTTCCAGATATTTCTATTGCGGCCAACCAGTTGTTCGGAGTTTCCTTTTGGGAATTCATTGCCTCAGCTTCAAATCTTTTACAGAAGTCGTTCTCGTCATACACTTCTTCACGGGCCATCCCATTGCGTGTTACGGTAACCGAATACCAGACTAGAAAGGTATCGGCGTCGAGCGCTATTCCGCCATCTTGTATTAAGTTCGCACGCTCAGATCGTAGACACAGCGCTGGCGTCCACTTGGCCAGGTATGTTACTTCATTCGAGGTGGGGTTGTAATTGAGAGTCATTTTGTGTTTGAAGTGTCTTTGCACTGCTTTTCGATTAGACAAGATAAACTGAACAACCAATGTGGAATAGCGATAAGCGCTTATCGTTTCAGGTTTCCTTGCATCCCTTCTAAGTCATCAACGTTACCATTTAAAAGCAAAACGAAAAGAGTCGAAAAGATGTGTGGAAGCGGTCATTTATGTCGTTAATTTAGCTGCATTTGTGTTTTGTTCTAACGTCTAATGTATGCAAAAGTGATATCCATGGCAGCATGTGGTATGGTATAACGTTGCCTTGAGATTAAAAACCTTCCTGACCCACTTGTTTCCCAATTGGATAATAACGGGATAACATTCTTAGGAAATCATTATCTGTTACAGGCAACGAACGCCGTTAACGGTGGAACAATGCGCACAATTGGACGATGTTTTGCTAGATCCCAGTTTGGGAGTGGTTAAGGAGATGGTAAAACAAATTGAGGAACCAGCCAGACGTGTTGTCACCTCAACACCTAAATTGCTATCTTGAGCCATCATTAGCAGATGTACCTTCATTACTTTTGTGGCCTTATCTTAAAGCTTCATTCATATTTGTGCTTTATGTGCAAAGAATGGTCTGCTTTTTGTGCGGAAGCGAAGACCGCACAATTCAGAATCGTCGAACTTGTTCGTCCCGGAGTCTTTCCTCCCTTCATAAAACAAGAGGAACGAAGTTCATCATAATTGAATGAAAACGTCTATCACTTTCTTAGCGTAGATGGCGATTTAAGACAACGGAGGGGAAAGAACCTTTGCGACCGTTTTCATAAAACAAGAGGAACGAAGTTCATCATAATTGAATGAAAACGTCTATCACTTTCTTAGCGTAGATGGCGATTTAAGACAACGGAGGGGAAAGAACCTTTGCGACCGTTTTCATAAAACAAGAGGAACGAAGTTCATCATAATTGAATGAAAACGTCTATCACTTTCTTAGCGTAGATGGCGATTTAAGACAACGGAGGGGAAAGAACCTTTGCGACCGTTTTCATAAAACAAGAGGAACGAAGTTCATCATAATTGAATGAAAACGTCTATCACTTTCTTAGCGTAGATGGCGATTTAAGACAACGGAGGGGAAAGAACCTTTGCGACCGTTTTCATAAAACAAGAGGAACGAAGTTCATCATAATTGAATGAAAACGTCTATCACTTTCTTAGCGTAGATGGCGATTTAAGACAACGGAGGGGAAAGAACCTTTGCGACCGTTTTCATAAAACAAGAGGAACGAAGTTTGAAATGGAAGCTAAATTTGAGCAATGAGAGATCGGGCGTTTTTTTAAAACTAGCATGCATTCGTTTTACGGTGAAATGCAATACTTTTATGACGCGGAATGCCGGATATGAAGAGTTGCGGTCTTCTATATACTATGTTGTAAATTGAAGCTTGACGGACAGTTGTTGCTGAAGTCGAGAATCTTTATGTTTTATTGTACTGATCTTGTGGAGTATTTTTTTTTTGCTAAATGTCACCAAAGTTATTATGTTTGTTAAAGTCTTCATTATTTGTTATTTCTACCCATACGAACAAATGCCAATACGCTCCCGTTTGATGCTTTTTTTAAGCTTTTTATTTATGGTTGGCTAAGATTAAACTCCTTTAGAAAATATGTATTAATAGCATGCTATCGTCTTGCGCCAATATTAATAACACTTTTGGTGTGAACAAAATAAATTTAAGGGATTAACTTCTGCGGGTTTTCAAGTTGTATTTGATTCGAGAAATATGAACATTTTTTCGTCGTTCTTTGTACAAAAGAAATCGAACCTTCATGGGAGTTTTTCGATCAATTTCCCTTCAAGTGATATCATCAAACCATGTGAGAATCTCATTATGCTTATAAAGGAAGCGCTTTAGCATTGTTCGAATAACAGACGTATCGAAAGTGTAATATTTGCGATTTGTTAATCTGTATATTCTTGATTTTTTATACTATTTTTTTTTTTACAGTAGCCGTCTGGTAACTTTCACCATTTTTTTACATCTATGGTGGACACCAATTACAGTCGATGTGGTTCGAACTTGTGGAAATCTTCGCAAAATGTTGCTGCCTATCTGTTTTGCTTGTCTATTCTATTCTATTCTATACGCCATCTTTGGTGCTTCATTTCGGCAGAAATTTACTTTTGGCTGCAAATGCATCTTTGTTTGTTTTTCTTTCGGCATTGGATAACTGTACTTTTTTTCATTGATGAATGTGCTATGTTCTTGATCATTTCTATTGACTTTCTTCATAATTATTCAAATCACTAAGTTCTCTTAACAATGGTTGGGCATCCGAAAAATATGGTACTTATGCTTCATGTTTGTATTTCAATGCTTTGAAAATTCATTCTGAACAAATCCGTTTTTCTTTTCACGCGTAGCGTCTTAACAGTTCTCATTGCAGTTATTGCTTACTTTACTCGCTAGAAGACCGTTTTAGCTATAGTTCCTTTCGCTTACTAACGAAGCACGTGGTGTTGTCTCAATGGATTTTTAACGAAAACAACTCGATTAGGTTTATGCGATTTCTATATTTTAAATTGATTTATAGCTGTCTCTTTTCTATTCATTTCGTTTTGATGCTCTTTTTTTTTCTCGTTTATACTTGCGCCTAACAAAACAATCAGCTATTTGACAATGTTAATGGGCGATATCTCTTTTAATATTTAGTTTATGGCTCATTGGTTTGTGCATTCCAATTTTTCAAATATGTGTCAATATATTGATTTTTTGATCGATTTTTTTTGCAAAAAATAGTAACGTAACTGATGGGAGGATTGCTCAGTGTCGGTCCTTCCACCAATTATTTGATTTTTTTCATGCAGAAGAAGCTACAGGCTCAGTTTGTTTTCTCATAGATACAACAATTAGTCGTTGTGACTTGAGCAGTCAAATATACTTGAATAAATTCATAATATGATTTTGCAATAATTTTTGCGGTGCTGCAAATTTGCAAAAATCCCTAGCAACCTATTACTAAGGCAGCCACAATGATACATTTCCCTGTTTGTTTTCTCATTTGGTGAACTGTTTGGTAATTTGAGCAAACTTTCGCGACATAAGATGACGAGAATTAATGAGATCGATTTGCGAAAAATTGTTCATGCGGGTTGAATCGGCATTGAAACAGTTGTCGCTCGTGCTTTTATGAAGCTAGTTGCTAGCTAAACATGATAACGTATTCTTCCGTTTTATTGGTGACTGTTTTGGCTGCTGTCCTTGAGCTAATTTCGGCAAGATGTGATTGGAATTTCCATGAAATGGACGGGAAATTCTGCTTTATGGTGGCTGTTGCTGTAAGTTATTTTTTTAAAGGTTTCCCAAACGAACGGCTACAGTTCTCAATCGTATGTGTAACTTATCGAACAGGGAACACTTTCACGCAACAGGGATAGAACAAGTCTGGATAGAATAAATTTCACATAGACAAGCAACCTCAATACCAAGCAAAATGTGAAATAAGACATTGCTTCATTCAGCTCATCACGTACAATCGAATCCGTTATATACAAATCTTTCGAGCGTTTTAAGAAACGAACCTTCACGAAATGGACGAAAAGTTGTTGTGCGCTAGGCTTTTTAACTTACAAACATGGGCTCATGAGCGAAATTTTGTATGGCAGTTCAGCCTATTGCATTGTTGTAAATTCGAATGAATTTGAATATTCACAATTGCATATTAGCTATAACAATTCTCGGTAAATAAGTGGCCAGCTAAGATACTTGGAAGAGGTACTTCCCTATTTTAGATACACAAACAGAAAAAGCTCATTTGGTCCCTTCGAATGTTCTGCTGTGTGAAACCATCAAAATGCGCGAAATAATTTCGTTTAAGAGTGTTTACGCCAACTAGTCAACCGGAAGAGGATTTACGCGAAGAGCTGTCGTCCGCCAGTTGGTCGCTCTTAAATCATTTTTTAATATACGTTTGCAAAATTTCTCATCTTTGTACCAATTTTAACTTTGATATCTGAGAAATTCGACCGACGAGCGTAGATAATTGCAGCCTAAAATGGGTTACACATTCGATGAAGTACGAATGGAGTGTGCAAAATTCGATGCTTTTCCAACTGTGTATCCGGAAAATCGAAAGCTTGCTAAAAGGATGTCAAAGTTTATTACAGGTCGAATTTTTGTCATCTTCAAAAGAGAACTTTTTCTGATAAAAATGTTACAAAATTCATTGTTTAATGGTCTTTGAGAAACTTTTTCTTAGTTTTTTCTCACCTCTTATCACCTTAGCCAATTGAACATTTCACTTCATATTTCACTTCATATAAAATAAGCGTTTTCAAGGTTAGCGATGAACTTTTCTCATTAATGATTACACGGTTTGATCACTTATAGAAATCGATATTTCATATTCTATTTGGCAGGTCTTATGAGAAGACATTTCCCAGTGTTATTATGCAATACGACTCATCAGTATGGTTCGTTTTTCCTTGGCTATAAACGACGAAATTACACCATTTATGAGCCAAATGAGGCAGTCGAATACGAGAACGTATTTGGAGTAACATTGAACATTTTCACCGATTATACCGACTTCATAGACATACAACACAAAAAATTTCTGCGTTCAGCTGATAAAAGCGAAAACAACGACAACCAATGCGTACAACAAATATTTAACGGTAAGCAGTCATTTATCCCACTTTTTGAAACGTTCTGAAAATGAAACCTATCTGATTTTTCTTGTAAATATTTTTTCCCTTATCGGTTTGCCTTTCCATTTTTATTTACATTCAATTTTGCAGTGATATTTTGTTTTCTTTTATTACTTTTTCCAAAATTGACATTAAATTGCTAATAATATCGTTGAAACAGTTATGTTAGTGAATCATTTATTAAGATCTGCTGTCGAATGTAAATAATAACTCGTTATCATCTGAAGTCTGAAAAATCTGAAAAAAAAAATCTGGAAAAAAAAGAACAAGACATTATGATAGAAGCCAGGGTTTCTTCGATCGCATCACATTCCATTCTCCTCTCATATTCGATTTTCTCAAAATATGGAGAGAGAAAAAAACCGGATAAATATAGAACGAAACCGACCGCGATCATCAGCTGAACGTGCCTTTATCCATTTGGCGACCACATGACGGACACTTCAGTCTTCTTCGTTAAAACGCTATGGTAGAGTGCAAGCGTTTATAAGCCAACAAACTTTTAAGCACGAATTTGGCCGAGAATTTTGTTAAGTCAATTGTCGTTTGCAATTGACATGCTCATCGAAATACATAATTTCTGAAATGTTTACAGATGTGCAGCTGTCTGAGAAATGGATCAAAAGTGCGTGCAATGTACAAACATATTATGTTTGTATGAAAAAGAGTGATCAACTGAGCAATTATTGCTAAGAAAAATAATTATTCATTTGGTTGCCTCTTAAGATTGCGTTGTATGCAATTGGGCCATCAATGAATGCGCTCATTCCTATATGTGTATTAAAATATGCGTACAATAAAAATTGTTAGTAAAATATGCGTACAATAAAAATTATTATTAAAATATGCGTACAAGATCGTTATCGAATAGCTGGTAGATTGTGATTTTTCAGTGCTATGTGGATGGTTCAAAATGGGAAATGAGTTGATGAAATCGTATCTGTACATTGTTGCAATTGATAGAGGGAGATGAGGAGATGTGGGCGGAAGACCTGACTTTTTTTTTCTTTACTTAAAAGATTATAATCAATTTTGTCTATGTCCAAACGACCAAATACTGGTTATGCGTTAGCAACACTCTTTCTCACCCCCCCCCCTACGCCTTTGAAATAATATCGGAATTTCTAGCGTTTTCGCGAATATCTATAGAGATTTGTTGCCTTGCACGGTTGCCGTTTTAGATTATTCCGATAACGCCCTTCCATGAAGAAACAACACCCTTATTCATTCGTGGATCGTCCTTTTCCCCATTTTTTCTTGGTCGTTGAACAGCAGCTTGCTGTGACTCCACGCCTTTCTATTTCACTTTTACATTCACTAAAACTGTTCTTTTCGGAATGTTCACACATTTCTTCGGCTGTTCCAGCCTTCAGCATCCTGAAAAATGCTATGAAAAAAAACTGTCTTAGAAACATGCTTAAGAGAACTTCTTGTTTATATATTATGTTGTTATTGCTGCGACGAGTGATTGTTCGGATCTTATTACTGAACCATTTATTAGCGTTTGTAACTTGTAACGCCCACGAGAAACGCTTTCATTTTTTTTTTTAAAGAAGGTTGATTTACATTGCAGTGCTCTTGTCAAGTCGTACAAAGCGTTTTTCAGGGCGTCAATGGATTTAATGAAAGCCTACGACTATTTAGGCGGAGGATATTATTGAGCATTCAATAAACTGAATTATTCTGTGTAAGCAGTCGCATTGCAAAATTCTGCAAAAGACTACTAGTAATTGTGCTATTATTACCGGATCCAAGTGAGAGCCATTATTGTGTAAGATGAAGCCAAATTTTGTTGATATTTCAAGAAAATCTCAATCATCAGTATGCACTTATTA
>JPKZ01001875.1:134413-147853 GCA_000803305.1 Toxocara canis
CGCTTTAATGAATCAATGAAGTAATCTATCGGGAATGTTCATTTGTATTGAATGATAAAAAGAGCGGAAAAAAAGCGTTGTACAACATATCTCATAAAATATTTTACCAATACAACAGCATTTTTAGTTCAATTTTTTCCAAGATAGTCAATTCCAAAAAATCCACAAATAATAACTTCAAAAAAGACGAACTGTACTTTTCAAAAGAAAATACACCTTAATACGATTGAGCGAATAAAGTCGATATTTTTCACATGGATCGCTGAATATGAGATGAGTTCAAAAACTCGCATACATTTCACTTGATTGGCTAAGAAATGAAATGGCTACAGATTCGTCTCAAAAATCATTGATTATTGCCAATTTGAGAGAAAGAAATTGCTTATGATGTAAAAATAACTTTAAATTTATTCGACCGATTGTGCTGATTACTTTATCACGGTTGAGCGATCCGTCGTTTTGCTGAACAGCTTTAAACGAACATTTGTTATGAAGAGTTTATATAGTGGAACAGTACGGTACCCACCCATATCAAAGCTGAATTCGACTATGCAGACCATCTTCGCGAAAAAATACATTAAAATGTAAATGTCGAAAAACAATGATAATGATATCAACTAATCAATGATAATGTTACACTCCAATCTCGTAGTGCTACTTGGCAGTGCCATATAAAATAGAAATTGAAGTCTTACCTTCGATGTTTTTAAAGATGAGCAGCTAATGTTCGAATGCCGATTATGCTAAGTAAACCAACGGTTTAAATATACTGGTGGAAGTTCCCTTTTCAACAAGTGCTACTTTTTTCTAAGCTGATTCCCCGTTTCATTATGTATTCATAAAAAAGAGGAGTTTTCCGCTCAACTTTAATTAAGTTGCTCCATTACGCAAAATAAAATGTAGCACAAATAGTACATCAAACTGTTTTCGCATATTTTTTAAAAAAATTTTTTTACCTTGGTATCAACTTTTTTTTTCAGTTGTTCAGCGTTCATCTGTACGATTATTTGCATTAAATGACCTTCACCCCGTGACTGTATTTCATTGCACTTACGCCCACACTATTTTTCACCCCTACACTTACTTCGATACAGATGCACGAGGGAAAACGAGAAGAAGTGAAAATAGAAGTTCTTCATTGGGTTCGAAGAGGATGAGATGACTGATGAAGAGAAGAAGAAAATATAAATTTGTTGTTGTTGAAAAAGGGTTCTAAAAAAGCTACAATGATTTCTGTCTTCATTGGCCAATATCAGTAGAGCGACATCGTTTAATAAATCTTTGTGTTTGTACGTTAGATGCTTCGAATAGCCAATGGAATTACCGATATAAATCATGTGCTCAAATATATGTGCATGAGAGAGTGGCGGGTGCGTTGCAGCAGCATCGATTGGGTCCGTCTGACCGGATGGCCAACATCAGCCAGACGTCAGCGAATGACGACTCCCTCATACCGCTTGCTGGCAGCCGTCGCACGACCACAAAGAAATGCTAGTATGCAAAACAGCAAGCACTAGAGCATCACATTCATAACTAATAACTGTTAATGATCGTCGCACCGACACATGCCTCTCTCTCTCAATGAAATACGACGCATTCGCTAGGAGCAACTCGCATGTGACGCTTCTTCTAATACCACTTGTATCCATTCATTCCCTTTCCCTCTTTTTATAATCGCTGTCTCTCTCTCTCTCTCTCCCATAGTGATCAAAAATTAAAGATGAGCTTATGAAAGGTTTTCAAACACGAAACTCATTTTCTTTCGAGTCACAACAAACCTTTGCAAGAGTGTATGATGTAGAAATCAGTTTACTTTTGCTAACATACGCTGAGCATGAAAAGCCGATCACCGTTCCCAGTTCCCATCAAGCTATCATCATAAAAACCTTCCGCCAATATGTTATGCCGAGATCAAAACAAGGTGCAAGACGGCTTATAGACAGAATCGTTAATCGGAAGCAACAAGCTTCTTGTAAAATATTTCAGACAATATATTTCAAATTTCGGACAATGCAAAAATCGGACAATATCAGACAGTCAGACAGAAACAATTCATTCCAAACAATACAAAGACAATATTCCAGAAAAAACACTTCACACATCCACAATAGCCCTCTCACCTAAAGTTGAATAAAGTTCCACCATATAATTAATATGCAATTTCACGAAGTGATAAGCAGTAAAACGAGTGAGAACCGTTCCAAATTTTTCAACAACTCGACGTTAGCAAAATGCAAAACGGCCGGACACAAAATTCGTGTGAATCAATTTGAATACTATTAGTGAGTATCGAGTTGGAGCTATCGAATGAAGAGGAAGATACACACGACACATGCATGAGCAAAATGAGCTTCGCAAACGCGTCTGCTGCAAAAGGAACCGAAGAGTGCGTTTCTCGTCCCCTAGCAGAGTTTCTTTGCAAAGTCCCTGGTGGTCACTTTGCAATAGTGACCACTGACAGATATGCGCCAATTGCAGCTTCTTTGCAATGTCCCTGGTGGTCACTGCAATAGTGACCATTGACGGATGTGTGCCGATCTGTTTCTTTGCAAAGTCCCTGCTGGTCACTTTGCAATAGTGACCACTGACAGATGTGCGCCGATTTGTTAAATATACGGGTGTTTACACAAGCGTTGCGTCGTTGTCGATGGAGGAGAAGCGGTTTGGCGACCACTGACTGCATCGCCACTATTTGCAACTCTTTCCAAAGGGTCGCATTCTGTTGCTGGTTATAGCTCGCTTCGCTCTCTGCATTATCACTTATTTGCTCATTCGTCCTGCTTCCTTCACTCCCACTTCTGCCCTCCCTGTCTCGTTGGCTCTCTCCTGCCAGCCGCAAGTGGTCAGCCCTGATCGTGAACAACGACCAAAGCGCCCGTATTCGTAACCGGCGTCGTCGATTACGTATCACGTGAGCAGACTATTTTGCTTCACCGATCATGCTAAAATGTATGGTGGCTGGTCATCGCAGCCACACCAATCGATCCATAAGCTCGTTTGTTCCCTACAGTGATGCCGCATTAGTTGCGATTGTTCATTTCATGTAGTGTCCCTAAGCATATCAGCTTGCTTCAGTCGATATTGGACGTAAATGTAGATTTAACGTCAATAAACAGTGCAAACAGTTGTGACGAGTTCGCCGACTCGTGTTGTGGACATCAAGAGTATATCAAATGATGCTCAGTTTCAGTTAGCTCATCATAAATAGACATTTCGCAACTGTCTACTCGTTCTCAATGACTTGACAAGGATGGCTGGTGGTAAATGTGGAGCTAAATTCGTACATCTCGTTTTCAGCCGTATAGCTCACCCCAAACTGCTTTCACTATTCGAAAATAATGATATTTTACTAAATCCACGCTCTTCACTTAGTTTTGCAGTTTCTTTTATTAAACTATGTGCAAAGCCAATAGCGGTCCTTTAATTGCACAGTCTATTTGACGGTGTCTCCACTCTTTTACATCAATGAAATGCCGATCGTAGTTGTTGGCATGAGCAGTTTTTAAGTCTAAGTGTCATATTTTGTCCCCGAAAACCGGAAATATTCTAACAGTCTTTTCTGAATCTGCGAAGAAATAGGTAAGAATTTACATTTACTTACTGGCAAGAAAATACATTGTTTACTGCCCGCTCACTGCATCAAAAACGTAGCAAAAGCAGGAAATGTGATCAATTTTCTTTTCTCTGATTTTAAAGCAGCTGACATCACGATCGCATATAATGTTTGTCCTATCGATTCCGGATTAGGGTAGTGCTGAATGCTGGCGTTCATCAAAAGCACTTAGGAATACACTCTCCTAAAGTCTTTCCAGAAACGTTTTATGAAACGTTTGCTGAAACTAAAACGTCTTCCTTCAACTTCGATGAACCAACCGCTCAATCGTCAGTTTCGATAAGGTCCTCCACATAAAGCTTTCAAGGCTGCAAATTGCATTCTACGAACCTTTTGACATAGGCATCGTTATTCTAAGGCGTGTCTAGTTCACTGTCGACCTATTTTAGAATATATTACGCTCAGGTATTTTCCTCTCATCTTTTTGTAAACTTGAGATTTTTTTTAAAAAATTCAAAAAAATTTTCGCTCGTATGAATAGCAGTTTACATTGTCCGTCGGAACCTTTTCACGCGACAATCATATTCGATTAACGGTTTTCAGTCTTGAGAACTACGAATTCCGCAGGACGAAATTTCATTTCATTCTCCGTAATAAAATGATCCATTAATTTCCGTACATATCTTTTGGAAGTATTTTCTCGTTCGCTGAAGAACATGATCGTTGAACTGGTAGCCTACAACTGCTGCGTAAAATGTGCTCCGCGTAAGTCGTCTTTTATAGCTTTGAGACTAGAATTATACATATTTGGAGAAAAAAGTATTCAACACAATATAGTTATAGCGCAAAGTATTTCCATATTTGAGAGCCGCCTTAATTCGTTCGACTTGACAGCGCTTTTTGTGACATAGTCCGCTGAANGTTTTTATCTATGTGATATGAGTGGACTGATGTTCTCTTCTTTATGATTCGAAATGTTCCTCACCCTTTTTTCTTATGTGCAAACGTACGTAGTGCCTAGATATATATTTGTTTACTTGTATGCATTTGTGCCAATGTGATTTTGATATATTCTCTATTTTTGTTTGAATAAAAACTGTTCTATTCAACTCAGTTTAAGAACAACCGCGTTAAAGATTTAAAAATCATATTTCCATCTTATATTAGTGTGAACATTTGAATCTGAAGTCATTGAATTGGGAAGGGATAAAACAGATCTATATACGTGTTACAGATCTTTGTTCAGATTCATCCACAAAGATCGATTGCACTTATTCATTTTTTCTAAATGACAAAACGGGCATAAATTGAGATGACGTAAAGAACATATGAGTCACATCATTCAGTACTCTCGCAAATAGTTTAATCAAAACCTTTGTAATTCACTTTCCGTAAAGGTTTTGAGTGCGTCAACACTTTCACGTTCGTAAAGGCAAACTGCTAGAGTGCCACCTTCCCAGCTAATACCGAACAACCATATCTCCCTCACTTATAAGTTATTGGCCACATCTCATAATCTGTAATCACATCCTCTATGTTTTCTTTTGCTTCGCCTCGTTTCTTCTATTTTCCTTTAGGTTCTTTCATTTTTGTTTCTTTGTTTTTTTTTCTCCCTCTCTCTCTTTCTCTCTCAACACGCATTTCGCTGTTCATCGCCTGAACATTTATGATTTTCCGCTGTTTTATTTCGTATAAATAAATGTTTTTATTGTTACCACCATCATTTCCTCCAAATCTTACTCTTTATTCGATTTTTTTAACTTTTGCAGTCATTTCTAAGTGCCTTAGATCAACTAATAGAAAGCTTCATGTCCTTGAATTGTGCCGGCTATTAACCAAGCCGATCACTGGATCGCTTCTGGCATTGCTGAGAATGCGATCCTTCATAGGCTATGTTCATCCGATTTTTCATCCTTTCGAAAAACAAAAGCACATACACAACAACACTGATACTTCTCGACCAACTCAGAGAGTTTCGAACTACTTAGCGGTCGACTTATAAGCATCACAGCTAATGTTAACACGGTAGCTTTATACCAAACCAAGCGAAAACGCCTACTATGGAGCTAATAAAAACTAATGATAGTATGTGATCGTTTAACTAGAAGAGAATGCAAAAGAAAAGGAATGAAACTAATATTTACTTTTAGTTTGAATGCAACTTACCGTAGTAGAGAAATTCGTCAAACCAGCCGATTTCAGGAACTGTTTCAAAAAGCGCATTGACGAGCGCAATTGCGGGAGTATATTTTCAGCGGTGAGCATAAGCGACTTTAGAAAGATGGTTAAAAAGAGCGACAACGATCAAAGCTGTGAGAATTTAAACAATTTGCTGATCAAAGGAACTCATGATCAAATCAGTCGCCGGATATACATTTATGTAGTTACGTGAAAAATTCATGACAAATTATCGCTTGAAAACAGCGCAATACCATATAGCTCAGTGACGTATTTCACCTGAGTAGGGCTACTTCTATTAAAAAAAAAATTACAATTCGCAATCAATGGTAGCACATTCATTAAGGTGTTCATCATATGATTTAAATGTTTCTATGTGCAGTATCGTAAAGAAGTTTGTTGCCTATCGGCTAAACAAATAAAATTGGTTAATTCAATTCAATTCCTAAAGCGATTGCTCGTTTTTTTTTTCGTAACACCTGTTTGGCTGACGATAATAATTTAATATAGCATATGAATATTTGCCGAGAAGTAGCACATTTACGAACGACGATAATAATTCGTTGGTTCAATGCTATTTCACACTTCGAAAAAAAAGAACTACTATGACTATCGACAGCCTCAAATGCTTTTCGCTGTTTAAGTTCAATAATGCTGGCAATTTTAATTCGTATCCGCTATCCCATATATATCAATGAACAATCGTGATACAAGTAAGAAATGATAGCTTGTTTATTCTTTTATGGCCATTCCACTATATGCAGAAACAATTCAGCTCGTTCAGACGTCAGTCAATCTCATAGAGTAAAAGCCGTATTCACAGCAATAATCCAGTGTCTATAAAATTTATTAGCATATTTTTAAAATACGTATTTTGTATATTACAAGCAATCTGTCTAATTGCAACAGAAAGCCTAACTACGAGATAGCTTCTGAGGAGTTCGTTTTCTAATAAGTATGAAGCTTTCATCATTTGTGTTCGCCGGCTTTTTGACTTGCGGAGTTAGCCGCAGATGTTATCTCTTTGGATTGATTTTCATGTCGAAATTGCGTGTTTATCAGAAATGTAAGGGAAAAAAACTAATTACACGATATACAGATGTTTGAATAAAAAACATTCGTAGTTGGAGCGAGCTTACAAGTGGAACAGGTGATACTCGCATTCAAGAATGCCAAATACTCTCAAAATATTCACATAAAAGGCATTATATAAGATCAAGCTGACAAGTAAATTTTAAGACGTTTTGAGACGTTTTGAAGACGCCTATAAGACGTTTTGAACGAGAGTATCCGGAATTTGGTTGTTTGTTGATAGTTGTTTCGATTGGCAACCTCGTCGACTCGAATAAATCATCCTTTAGAGCAAAGCGCATGACCGAATGAGTATACACGGCTCATAAATCAAAACAAGCAATATGTGCTTAAATGAAGATTCAAAAAAATACTCAACAACTAAGAGTAGCGTTTATTTTAGTTCGATTCCTCATCATATATCAAGCAAATATTTACATAAATCCTAAAGTTGGTGTGTTTATCACACCGATTGAACGCTGCATTAGACGAACATCGAGCTAAATTAAGCAATTTTTTTTGCAAAATTAAGTATAAATTTATTCAAATGTCAAAATTTGAAGCGAGGAATCACGTGGTATCTTTTTTTTTCAGGCCAATGACTGACAGCACAACTGAATCTAAATAAGGCCGCAGACATCGACATAATGATTAACGCGATTTTATGCGGTAGATTTAGCGCCTTATTGCACGAAATTATCGAATGGGATCGTTTGATAGATATGATGACATGAAGGATATTTTATTTCAAAAAATGCCTAGGAGATGCAATACAGCGAAATAGCACTTTGCATCATATTGAGTACCATCCATGGAACATGCTATATACGCTGAGCAGAATTACATGGTTGAAAGAACTTCGAAATGCACTCACTCACTTCTACTGTACTAAATCCAGAACTACCCGAAAAGTACTCTCATGATGAAGTTGCTAAGTTAGAATTTCAAGTTACACGAAGCTGAGGAAAACTTTTTGGTGCTATTGTCATTCTACGATATCGCTCCCACTGAATGGAACTATGTGATCGCTTCATATCATGTTCACGATAGACTATGGGAATCTATAAGTGAATCTATAAACATGTGATGTGGATGGTTCCTGTCAGCAACTTTGTATGGCCGACAGGGTTGTATGGCGCTCATAATGGCTTCTTTACCACCAGTTACCTCACCTAGCTGAACGCGGAAGAAGTATTTATTTTATGCAAAAATAAATCGCATAACTTAGCTTTCATCAACGGCCATCGGTTTCTTAGGAGGTGTAACAATCTCAAATAGAAGGGAAACTCATTAACGATTCGAGAACCTATAACAGAACGAAAACGAAGGAAGGAACGAGAAAAAGTGATGTCTATACTTGCACTAGCAACCGCTAGCAACATGATAAGTGACTAAAGCCCTCTCGTCGACATATCAACAAGCCTGACCACAGCAGCTTCTAATTAACTTTTTCGGGAAGCCGTACGCGCGACTGGCCTCCTGCGGTTGTTTCCATGATGCTGTTTTTGCCAGCTTCCAAAATTAATAGCGCCAACCGAATTAGTGCATTACAAACTACAGTGTCCGGACAAGGCAACACTTCGAGGAATGCAAGAGGAAGTACAGCTGTTTCTTGGGTTCTACTTTAGTTATGCGCCAAAGGACAGTTCCGGGCGTATGTTGAATCTCAAGAATCATCACGATCCCTTCGTGTCACCCCACGAAAAGAGCCGTAACCATCTTCGCCGTCGTCCACTACTGCCACCTTGCTGCCACCTTGCTGCCACGTCCACTTGTATCTTCGAGCTTTACCAACCTGTCACAATAATAAAAAGATCTGTAATAAGAATGGTAATGTTTTTTCATGGGCAGTTTATTGAATCATAGTTTATGAAGGCCGAACTTCCTTGCTAGTTGCACGCACAATTGGCGCCTATAATGCTTCCTTCCTAATGCCTTCCGGTAGAGCGTAATTCTAAATGCAACTATATCGATTATTCCCTTGTATGGGCCTTGACCTGTCAATTTGTTGTTAGAATGCTAATAGTTTTTGCTGTTATAAATTATCTCTGTGTTGTTCTAATACTGTTGAACGTCTCCTGACTACTGTAACAATGAAAAATTCAATGCAATTCAATGTTTAATTCTAAAGTATGATCGGCGATTTTCAGGTTCCACTGGAATCGTGAGTCAATTTGCGTTTTTGAACGAGCAAACAATGCTGTTGAGAGTCGAAGCCAAATAGCCTACGAAGAATATCCAATACAGAATTTTCGTCCCATATAGTGCTTTTCTCCCTCAGGCAATACAACTTCATAAGAAACATTCGCACATCAGTCAATTTCATCGAAAAAAAAAAACTGCGTATGGCAGCACAGTCATATGAATTATACGCCGCTGAATGATGTGCTAATCGTTTGCGATCCCTACATCATACTAAAACTGTGTTTAGTTGTACTGGAAGGTTAGTGCTACCATTCCGATAATGTTCATCAATAAATCTCCAGTAGAAGTCGTAGTCAATAAAAACCCAGTTTACTTAACTTTCGGTTTCATTAATCACCTTTCAAATACATTTCGTAGAACTAAAAACTCTATGAAGAGGAATGCAAACTGCTCCATGAGATGAAAACCCTTCTATTGGAGCGTAATGAAGCATAAAGGTTTTTCAAGCGTGGATTAAACCCCTATGGAATGCACATTATGAGCTTTGAGGATTCTACACGAGATTGTATGGTGCTTTGCCACCTGTATTATGCGCTCTCATACAAACCTAACTGCTGGCCTAGCTATGCTCTAGAAACATCGCTTTCACAGCTTCTATTTCAACGCTCATTCGAACTTGCTTGAAATGGTTGCTGTTAGAGTACTGACGTTGAGAATCGTTCTCCGATTTAATCGCAAAGCGCATATCAGTGTAACTGCTGTTGTAGTCTTGGATGCATTTGTGAGACTAACGAAGTATGTTGTCGTGAAAGCGTTCGTTAGAAAGGCACAAACGCACGGTCGGTCGGTCGACGAGTGCTTTGTCCAGTGATCATTACTCGTGTGGGCGCTTGTTTTTTTTTGCGAGCAGCCGGCCCAGTAGTTGGCAGACTCAGTTCACGGCGGCTGGCGCTTATGTAGCCTAGCTACTCGCCACTGGGGCATCCGATGTCCATCTGGGCACTCATCAGCCTCTTGCTACTCCCTTTCGTCCCCTCACTCTGGCTATTCCCTCTTCCTGCTTTCCTCATCTTATCCACCACCCTATCCCCCTTTTCGATTCCCCCCTCTTCCCTCATCTTGCCGTTCAACCGCAACGATTTGCTTTCTCCGCATTTTTCGTGTTTGCGTTTGCTGTTGCAATCTGAGAGTAGCAGTCAGTGAGCAGCCAGCATAGCATGGCCAACAACGCCTGCTGCTCAAAGACCAGTGGCTAACATTCAAGCGCAAACACGCAAGTTTTCAACGACGAAATAAGCCGTCGTATCTTGCGTACCAATTCTATAGTGCTATTCGAAGCGAGCAGCTAAGTGCTTCCGATCTAATCGCTCTTCTTCTATTCTAATCGCCATTCTATTTTATTGTTACCTACCATAAACTTGTCCGAAAGCCAGAGGATAAGTATGATTGAAAGTTGGTATACAAATATACAGAATAAGCTTAGTCGACGATTGGTGGGTGAATTTGTAAGCAGGCTAATGGTGTACTAATTGGAGCTTAATATACTCTGATGAAAAAGCTCAGCATTGCCGACAACAGCGTTAGTGGTGCTCTTGTTAAATTACTATCATCAGTGACCAACTAACTGTAGACGCGAGTTTTCTGGTCAATTTATAAATCACCCTTTTCTCATACAAAATTCATAGAATTCCATAAGTCACCATTATATCGTCGAATTTCGTTGTTTTACTGTCTTTTCTCATGCTTCGTTTCTGTTTCGCTTATGAACGAGTATTTTTTTCTCGTTGTAAATGCTTAGGCAATTCTTCATTGCAGCAACTCAAAACCTTTCTCAACGTTTTCTACCTTTTCGGTTGTATTACTAGTTAACTGTTCCAATCTATGCCCTCATTCGTTGCTTGGATACCTTTGCTAGTGTTCATTTCTACCAAGTAACAAATTCTCGCTATCTAAGGCCTAACTGATCAGGTCAGCTTCTGATTGGAAAGGCAAAAGCACCCTTCAAGATCTTCAGATTACGGACATTCACTTTTATCGGTTCTACGGTTCCGCGATTCTACAAAGCCACCCTTTACAGACATTGTTAGCTATTGTTGAGCATGGAGCGCTATATGCGCATATGTTCAGTTAAGGTTGATCGCCATCATACCTGAAGCAATTGTGATTGTAGGTAGTGAACTTTGAATGTGCATGAGGAGATGTGTTTCGCAGGCTTCACGGCTCGAGGCTCATCGATTCATTGCAACCGGTCGTTAGCCAACGTCCGAGAGTGTGCGTGCGCATGCTTCTATACATTCATTGCACACACACACACACATACACACACACATCATTGCCATCGGCTACTAGCCTCCGAGCACGCATCACAGTCACTTCGTAATGGCCACTCCATCCGTCGCATATTCAGCGTTGAACCGAGCGTTTGTCAAGAATGCGAAAAATGAGATCGAAAAAATTACTACTACGAAACGGATAAACTTATGTTTTTGACGATATATTTCTTATACATTTGCAATATGTGTCTGTGTAGGTCGCACATTCCACTCAAAAAGAAAGTCTACATAAACAAAGTGGAAATTACACCTCTTTAGCTCATGCTTTTAGAAATCGTTGCGAAGTTTTAGTCTACATAAAAATCTACATAAAAGATACCTAAACATGTTTAGATAAAAGATACCTAAACATGTTTACATAAAAATCTACATAAAAGATACCTAAACATCGCACCCATCGTAGACCGAAACAACGAATAATTAGGTCCGTCGGTGTTTGTAAGAACTGATAAGAATATCATTTGTTTGCGTATATTCTTTCTCAAATTGAGTTCTCATTTCCACGATTAGAAGAATAGGCGGAAAACAGTGTAGACTGGATCTTGATATTCTGTTTACAGCAACGCACTTCCATCATAACCTTCTTTAGTAACAGACGTTTAGATGCTAAAGCTTTCTTTATAAACGTGTATTAGCGATATAAAGCTGAATTCATAGCTCTGTCAACTGAAAGCTTACATATCTCTATTTCGGAATGTTCCGCACGTATAGCAAATGTAGGCTGTAATTCTCGGCAAACAAACCGAACGCATTCTTCTAGAATCTATGCGGCAATCTTCTAGAATCTATGCGCTAGTTCATAATGTGTTGTTTTGACCGAGCAATTTAATTCCTGTTTGATTTGACAACCATACTGTTTAACAGTAAGAAGTTTCACAGAATTAATGCGTGAAAGTAGCTATAGTAAGTCGTGGGAGAAGATGATTATTGCGTTTGAAGAAGCAGCCAGGGCCTCACGCTACTGTTTTTAATTTAATAAGTCAAATTCGATTGTCACTAAAAAATATTTCATTTTGTGCAGCCGAAATTCATGCTTTCAATTGCACATACGACATGCAATCACTACTATTTGATAGTATGCCGATAAAGTTTTTCTATAATGTGTTATATCATTTTATTCTTTCGCCGTATGCCTTCCTCCCGTCTGTTACGCAACTTTCATTTTTCTTTTTCGCTTTGATTTTTCATTGTTGAATTCCATGAAACGTAAGCATAGTCGGGCTCTTACGCTTTTTCATGGTCGTGAAGTGACATTTGCGCCTCTGGACCTTATCACAAAAGTGGAGAAAATGGATACTATTCTATACTATAGAGTGTTCCATTTACTCTAGATTGTTCCGTTATTATGCTTGCTTCACCCTAAACTCAATCCAACCATCCGTCCTGAAGAAATGATCGTGATGCAAATGTCGGAGCTGCAGATGTTGACATGCGCACATACTATAAAATGGATCTGCATATGCGAAGCGAATAATATTCAGAACGCCTGACATGCATATATACAATGGATTTTGTGTAGAGCGAAGACTTGAACTACAAGCAGTTATTATTTTTTCAGGATTGCAGACGGTTTTACATAGGATTGTGTTGGCTTTGTCTGCTGATTCTTATGAGAGTTTTCTTTGGTGAGTTTCGACAGTACTTTCTGAAATCCTTTAGAAAATACGGTGAAGTTGCCATATTGTGGTTGCCTGTCTGAGTTGATTGGCAAGGGCGAAATAGTATTGCCAAAAATATGCCGAAAAATCCCTTTGAACTTAAAATTCCAGAATGAGGTTGCTGATAGCTTGTTTGCTGCTTAGTATGTGAGCGTCTTCTGCGTCTGAAGAACAATCGTTAAGCCTGAATGAGAATCGCAAGTGATTGCTGTCTCGTATGGAAAAGAACTAAACGTTTAGTGCAAGAATTGCTGAGAGAAAGTGATCTCAGCAGCCTTAGAATATAGCTTTCGAATGCCTTTAAACTAAATATGTTCTATTGGGTGGTCCCGATAAGTAGCGGCACAGTATGGTATATAAAAAGACGTTCCTGTCTTTTTATACGTTGAAATTTTGATGCATCAACACATATAGTATTGTGATTCAAAGAGGAAAAACTGGTGATTGGTTTCAAAATATTAAAAGAGGGCAGAAATTTTACCGTTTAAGTTTCGCAGCCATT
>JPKZ01001875.1:147954-168333 GCA_000803305.1 Toxocara canis
AAAGAGGGGGGGGGGGGGGGGAAAGATGGAGGGGGGGGCGGTATCGGTAAAATTTTAATTTTGTGAGAAACTGGAAAACGAAAATGAATAATAAGCAGCAGTACCGAGCAAACGCAACTTATTTGCTGCAAGCTTGCATCTTCACAAATGCATGACATTAGATTCTCATAGGCGCGTTCCCACTCAACCCACCTCTTCTCTTCCCCTTGTTCATTCCCCCTTCCTCTCCAAATTGTTGGGTAACTTTTGTTGATCACTTGTGCTGATCAGCATAAGTGATATGTTTTTGAATTTTGTAGGCTACAATTCATAAACTGGAAAAGTCTTAGCTTATGGGAATATTTGTGATGAACCGTTCCCAGCAACAACGAAAAAGTTAAAGAGCCGAAGACGCCGCGAATTTTGCACTATATACGAACTTCTCTGCATATTTCCCAAACTTTGATTACTGCTTATCACTTGAAAATAGTCTGCTAGTGACCCTTTCGTTGGACGAGGAATGCAACGAAGGTCTTATGTGATTCCAACAATAGATGGATTTCCTTGACGATATTACCAGACTAAAACGAAAAATGAACCTACAGGTAAATAATAGTAAAACGATTCCATCGGCTAAATATACAGAAAAAAAAATCGTTTCCGCAAACGCACTAAAATTTTCTATCGAAGAAAGGGGTTAGAAAAGTCATCAAAATGTTGCTGAGCATAAAACTCATTGTTTTCTTTTTGAAATTCGTCTTGAGTATTTCATTATAGCACCTTGTGGAGAATGTGCCAGTTTTTATGTGATCGAAGCTGCATAGCGTATATTCGACCGAGGCACGAATGGGTTGTCTTCAAATGATATCTGCACTCATTTATTCGCATAAGACATCACGATGTTTGCTTTCTAATTCTTACCATCGTCTTTCTTAACTTGTATTTGTCACGTTCGAATGTCAAATGTGTCCCGTCCGTTCGCGTTGGCGGTGTTCAGCGTTGGCGTTTAGTGCCTCATCGGAGTCATAAAGAGACGACCAAAAGAAAATGAGTAATTGGTGACCATGCAAACACAATGACCGTTATGCTTAGAAAGTGCTCATTTTGTTGTCATATATTTCGCCTTTAAATTTCTAAGAGACAAAAAAAGTGTTCCATGAAATAAAATTTTCTTTAGTTAGCACTTATGAAATGGAATAAGTTTTAGTTTTTCTTTCGTTGAATTAAACGGAATAAATTTTTAAACTGAAGCCATTAATCGTTCTTTTCAATGATTTCTTTTTCCTCTGCATAGCTTATATACTTGTGAGCCGTTTCCATATAATACTTTTTTATAATTTTTGAATACATTCTTTTATGAAATAGATGTACCGTGGTTGACACGCAAATAAATCTTATTGGCGTTTTTTTTTTCGTCCGGAGAAACCGCTAATGATCAAGCCTAATTAACTTTGTTCTCGAACCGAATTAGTAACCCATATCAACGATTGTTAGTCGTCGATTCAGTACGTTAACATGACATGCTATACATTAGTGACATAATTGGCCATAAACTGAGGGGGGTGGGTTCTTTATTATTCGAATTGGATGGAAAAAGTAGTCGAAATCTTTTCGCTTCAAATAATTCGGTCAAAGGGAGCAGTCCTTGGATCGTTAAACTCCTAGCTTCTTTGCGTGCGGCATATGTAGATAACATCCTAGCCTGACTTTATTTCTTAAACTGTCTTAAGAAATGGCGGCTCAGTGGATTCTTCTCAAATCGCAAAACTGTCAGTTCCTTCGAAACAATTTTTTGAAGGACAAGTTTTTTGTCCTTCAAAAAGAACCTGGAAACAGGACTTTTAGGTCCGTTCCTGTATACACGTGAACTATCGGTAACATTTAAACGACCGTTCGATTCATTAATTTCTCACTCACTCGATTCTCATGACGGATGCTTACCAAATGGGACCAAACAGAACCAAAATCATATGATGTGATTCTCATAATGAGCTACCTGTTCGCTCCGCTCTACCGCCTTCCTGTAAATTATATTCCTGTATTTCTGAAAATCATAAGGGAACGGAACGAAAATTGGGAGTCAGCATGACAAACCACAACTTCCTTGCCTCCCCACCTCCGCCTTTCTAAGCTGGGAAGAAGGGAAGGGGAAGGGGGAAGGGAAGGATGAGAAACCCACAAATAGTAACTAGAGCCGTTTTTGAATACCGCATGCAGACACCATCGGAACAGAGAGTCATAACAGTTGCTGCCAAGGAACAAACATTTTTTGTGAAAATCTCCGTGACCTTCTCTCTATATTTCGGCATTACTTCGTTTGAATCCAGAATCCTCGCCCAAAAAGTCATCTGTGCGATCGAACGATCTTACTTGCCCTGGCATAGTCTATTTCCACGTGTTAAGTGAAAATACCTTGCATTTTATGGAGCGGCAGTATATTGCCCTATAGAAGAAATTTTGAAGATTAAAACTGCAACCAGTCAGTTTGAGCAGTCGTCATAGAGTCATATCTGGGAGAATAGCTGCTTGTCAATCTTTTGAATTTAGCGCCCTGAGTCCACGACCAGTCGACGTCAACTAGGCTTGAATTTCGTGCAGTTTTTAGCCTGAACGCCATCATTGAAGTCGAGTAGCCAATCAGATGGCTATTCTCGCAGTGTTGCTGTCTGCTGTCGACTCAATCGCACAATGCCCTTAGGGATCGCAAAAATATAAGAACTTCCACTTTGATTACTTCTTATCAGCAGCTGCAAATCTCAACCGTTTTGTGCGTCGCCTTCTCGCTAATCGTGAAACCCGATAAACGAGCTCATCCTTAATTCAGCGTATTTGAAGAATTTTTACGGGCAACGCCCTTAGAAGAAAAACAGCCAGGCTGCATCGTCTCTTCGCTATACATTGATGCTTGACGCTCCATCATGAGCTACTGTTGCGTTCACATTTGCATTGCGAGTACACTTCCTCAACATATTGTTTCATCGTTGCTCGAGTATATCACTTAATCGTCATAAAGAAATTTTTTCATTCTTCCATTTTGTTCGTTTGCATAAACGAACATTGCAGCTCATTTTCACGAATTCCCTTTTCTTCATCCCTTCCATGTCACATTTCTACAGCTCTTAAATTTTTTGCAATACTTTGAAGCATATTGGTCACACAATTGCCCTCACTGAATGGCCTTAATGAAAGCGAATCATCTTTCCCCCTTCTTTTGAAAGTAGTTCTTATTAAGTAGCAGTTCAATCGCAGTAGCTTAAATGTAACCGGACTGTTTCAGTATCTGCTAAATATTTCACATGACAGACAGTAAAATATTTTGCTAGATTTTGAATTCACTTCTTCATGAACTAGAACTCTTCATCCGTCATGGATAAAAGTTAGCTCTTCATCTCACTTGGTGAAGGGCCAGGAGTGGATGCATTCGTTCGTTGGCCGCAACATCAGTCGTATAGTGGGCAATAGGAAGGAGCATGCTGGCAGCACATTTTTCGCTATTCATAGCGGCGTTGGTCGATCGAGCGTTGTGTTGTGTGTGTGTATGTGTATGTGTATGTGTATGTGTATTTGTGCTGCTGTATCGTTATTCTCTCTTGTTTTTGCTGCTCACGACGTTGGCGTTGTCAGTTGGCTGGCTAGTTGGCCAGTCGGCCAGTCGATCTGCCAAACGTTTTTTTATTCGCTTCTTCTCGCCGTATACCACCTGCCTGTATGCACGCATGATCGCTTGTGCACATGCACTTACAAAAGTTCACAGCGCTACTAGTTCCGTGGATCGCTGTATACAGCAGTTGGGTTGTATGCTCATTTCCATTACCTCTCTCTCTCTCCCTCTCTCTCTCTCAGTATGCTTCTCAATCATAACAGCTATATTTTTTCTGTAATGAGAAGCAAAAATACACGTAGAATTGCACAAAATGGACCGAAATCATAAGTTTATTATTTCGCGAATCATAACAAAGAGTTCCATGATTGAATTTGTTTCGAACTGTGGAGAAAAGGTCTAAGGAAATTGAAGACTTTTCTCTAAACATTTTGCCATAATATTAATTGCGCACTATCTGAACGCCTAATCGGATTTCAAACTCTCACCTGTCGTTTCTTCACGCTACTGAGTTCGTTCAATTGTTGAACTAGCTACTTCTAATGTTCTAATCTTGTACGATGGATAAATAACACTTTTGAAAAATGTCGCTACGATCAAACTTCTTTTAGTTCATATTTCATGAGAGCAATACGGCATATTTCATGTTGGAATTTTTTTCTTATCTGTAAGAACGAAAAGTAAATAAGGGGATGGAATTTTAAAAATTTTCACATCGCTTCATAATAATATAAAAATATATATACTTCGTACTAATACTTCATAACTTTAAATACTTCATAGTAATACTTCATAACTTTAAATACTTCCTACTAGTATAAAAAGTAATACTTCATACTAATAATTCTAATAATTCGTAACTTCAAATACTCCATACTAATATCAAAACTTTAAATCATTGCATGATTGCTTGACATGCACTCTCATAGTACCAATTCCGTGAGAAAAAACAGTTAGATGAACTGTTTCAGAATTGGATCATGTACTGAACTGTTTTCCTTACTACTTCAAATATTCTACTCTTAATTGATGAGCACATGAGCTTTTGAATTTACTTTAAATAACTCAAGAATTCATTCATATCATTTATTTTGTTTCCATAAAATTCTCATTCAACATCACTCAAGTATTAGTTGCATCTTTTGTCTATCATGGAATTGTATTCTGAAATTCAGTCAAGTCGAATTTTAAGAAATTTGCAAACCAACGCCAAACGATTGCTCGTGACCTGATGCGGCAAGATATGTTGATAATTAATCATAAATTATGATTAATTATCAACCTATCTTGCCGCTTCAACTTATCGGTCGATGTTCAAGCAGCTCATAGCACCGATTCGTATGCGTGATCTGAAACTCGCTGTTTTTGAACTATCGATGCCGTATGAAAACTGGAGCTGAGATATTTAGACTTGGATTTAATCACGAATTGCATATTTTTGTATTTTAAAAAGTGGTCGTCAACTGTTTTGTTTTTAGTAGCGAAAACGCGCAACGATGGTATTTTGCGATGCGTTCTCGTTTTTTTTTTGCGGTCATCCACGTCCGTACGTCCATATACGTTCGAGGTCATTTCAACGGCATGTACGCATTTTCATGCGAAGTGAACGTTTTGGAACGCGATTTCAGATTGGGCACTCTCATACGCATCTTGCTTCAAATGGCCTTGAACGTGCTCCCGATCACGGCCACCGCACTCGCCTAGTCATCCCGAATTTGTGTGATTCCGATTCCCTTTTGTCGACGCATTTTTGTTGGTGATCGACTTCATAAAATAGTAACCCAATCGATGATCCATTTGAATTTTTGTCTTAGGACGTTGATGATCAACGTACAACGAATTATTGTACGTCTCATTGAAGTAGCCTATTTGATGCTGGTTGAAGTTCGAACTCGTTCTGAGCTGGTATTAACTCAGTTCAAAAGCCGTCTCATTGTAGCTTCCGTGTTATTAACTACCTTGAAAATATACGAGCACAAGCTGTTTTTCCTTTAGTGATATGTGCAAGAGCTGTAAACAGTACTGATTGTGCTTCTAAACACAGCTATTAAACTATATGCAGATCGTAATTCAACTTCTAACTTTATATTACTGAAATCGCTTGACCGTTCTCACACACGCAGGCATACCAAAAATTTTTCATGACACATACGATGACTTTATTATATTTTCAACGTATTCTAGAAGGAGGGAGATAGCAAATATGTCCATTGTTCAAAATTTTAGAAATGGTGGTCCCCTCCGATCTTCCTTCTTACCCCACTCCTCATCCCCCCGTCCCCCATCCACCGATCCCCCCATCCCTCCATCCCGCCATCGCTAAATATTTATTAACTCATCTTTAGCATTATGGCAAAACATTTATTAACTCGTCTCTAGCCTTACTTCCGAGTTACCAATACCATTTCAACATATGTTTTAGAACAGCATTGTTTTCAAATGAAAATCTATCTTATTCGATTGAATTATAGGGCTCAAAAGCGAGCTATTATTTCTAGCGAGCGACGATAACTTGAAATGAAATGTAATGTCGGAAATTTTCATCAAATTAATTTCCGTGCGCATAATTTTCACTAAGTGAAAATCCAACATCGTTTCCATTCGCCTTTAAACAAATTTCAATAAAGATTTGACTTGTTTGCAAATTAAGTTTAATTTAAGTTAATTTTCTAGGTTTTTTTTTCAGTTGCCTTCGAAAAAAAAATTCGTTCATCTCGTTTTTATTCTTTGGTTTTTGGAGTAGGCAATGAGCAAAGCATACCTGCCAGATTCATTTGAGAGTTTCAGAAACCCAATCATATTAACGCGCTCTGTATTAGTGATCAATACGATCGAAATCTCTCTAGGAGATTGTAATGAATTACTATTTAATATTTCGTAAATTTTTCATAAAAATTTCTTAAAAAAATAATATTCGTTTTAAAAAAATTTTAATGATTTACTAAACAATATTTCGCAAATCTATCGTATATTGCAATCGGCAAATTTTATGAATGCGTACTGCTGCTACTGGTTGCCAATATCGCAATGAACGAAGTATTTAACAGTTCAGAAAAAAAAATCGAATAGTTTGTACGATATGAAACTTTTAATGTTTACATATGGTTTGGTTTAATAGATTGATATTCGATGAAAGTAATGAATTCGGTCAAAATTCGCAAATTGAAATTTCATTTCATTTCATTTCAATTTCATTTCATTTCATTTCATTTCAATTTCATTTCATTTCATTTCAATTTCATTTCTTTCATGCACTAATTATGCGCAAATATTATACTGCTCATTGTGAAGGACAAATTGTCAAACAAATTACAATGGCAATATGACTGAATTGCAATTTCTATAAAATTTGCTTACAATTTCACTAACAAATTAATTTATACAGTTGATTGATGTGTACGGAAATTTTGTGCTATCGAATTCCGCGATCATTCTTATCGATAACTCTGTGTAACGCTTGCCACTAATGGAGTATATCATTTCCAAGCATATTGCCTCTGAATTCATTTATCTGACTTATCATTGATAACGACAGCTTCACATGGCTGTCATTTTTTTTTTTGCATTTAGCATTAGGTCTAGTAAAAGAAAGTTGTCATCAAATTTGAGACTGTGATTGCCATATCCTTAGACGATTTTATTCGGCGAAGAGGAGCTCGCTTATTTTGATTCCAGTTCTGAACATGTCTTGGTGTTTCTTGCGAATGCTATTTTGCATATTCCTAACAAGTTTCCATTGTCTTCCTAGGAAGAAATCGTTTTTGCCAGCTCTACCAATGATAATATGTGAACTGCATCAGCAAAGCGTTTACTGACCAATTCGACAACTATTAAGCAGTCCGGACGTGGTCTTTCCTAGCCGAATGCAAGGACGAGCTCAGCATATGCGGCACTTCCACCTCCACCATGCCAAGCTCATGACTAATTTTAAAACGCAGATACATAAATCGCTTCAGGTTGCGTAAAGTTCACTGTCTCTAAACCTAATCAAAGTCACTTGTAGGCCAAAATTTGATCTCTTATCTTGCTCCCTTTTTTCTTGAAAAGAACCTTGCAAGCAGCGGCCAACTTTAAATGCAAAGAATCCTCTCATCGGATTCTGCAGTAATAGCATCTTTATCACGACTCAAGTGATGGGAGCAAAGAACAATCCATCATCTTCCTTTCATACGTCAAAAGTGTGATCCGCTTCGATCGAATATTAGAAGCTAAACATGAACATGCAAACATGCGTTGCGCTAACACTTCCAACGTAAGACTAAATTACAGCTTTTTTAACATCTAGTTCGTCATAGACGCATCTCGTAGACCGAAAATCACATTGTGAGGACCACACAAATAAGGGATTATAGGGCGAAATAACGATAGACGTCATGCAACAATTCACTTGCGCATCCATGATGCAGCACTAGATGTTGACGATTTACGTATTTGCATAGAAAATATCAGTGGCGTGACAATCTGAAAAGTTTAAAAAAGTGTTAGCTATGTACAGTATTAGCTGGAAGATATTTGAAGAAATTTCATATTAGCGAACAGAGAGTGAGTTTTTAATTCTTAATAAATTCTCTTCAATGAAGTGCATAGGTGAATTCATCGCACAACGTATAAGATGCAGGAAATTTGAACGAATGATTCTAAGCGAGGATTTACGACTATAGAATATGAACCGGTTTCCTAGTAGCCTTTCAGCTAAGTGAGATTGCACACTTGCGTACGGTAAGTTCGTTTTGCAAATCGAACCCATGGAGAGCGGACGCATTAAGAGGATTGCTGATGGAAAGCCGAATCGACAACCGGTTTGTTGCAGCACAAAATCCATGCGCCGATTCCAATTATTGTCGACGTCCGGTCGGATTGCGCCAAAAGTTTTGCCCTTGAAACACGTCGACGAATTTCGCTTTCATCTATCTCATCATCATCATCCCATATCTCCCCAACCATGATTCTCACTGGACGTGCTGAAGCAAATAGCAATATGTAAAATAACGCTGATATCCGAGCTGTTGTATATCCCTCTGACATGGATGGCATTGAGTGTTTTAATTCTTAGTTATTGAGGTGCTATCACGTCATTATGACGTCTTTTCATATACAATCGTATACATCGTTCAAGACACTAAATAAAACTGAAATTTGCTGCATCATTATGCGGATGAGAGTGGTTACAGGCGTTCTCGATTGTAAAACTGTTTATTTGTTTTTTTTTGGTAGCGAGGAACACACAATTCGCCCCTTTGTAAAAATGGGAAGTATTTCTTCCAGTGGAACGACTCGCTGACAAAGGAAAAGATAACAGCATTTTATCATACTCTTCAGAAATGTATAGACTTGATTACTTTAATTGTTTGAAAGTTTTTCCTACAGCAGACTGAATATTACTAGTTTTGTGCCCGATCATTTCTCTACGGGACAAATTAGAACGTTTTTGTTTATTTTCTTTTTTAGCCACATAAATTTTTTTGCCTTGTACGGATCTTCTACAAAAAATTTAATGAAGAAAATATATCGCTGCCAGCGGACAATAATTTTTTTTTTGAAGCACACGTTGAAGTGATCACGTTATCTTTTTTTGGATTATTTGATTCACTATTCTCACATTCTTTAGTATCTTTAATCGATTAACTTACTCCTCACTAATTAACAAGGTTCCTTTTATGTCGGCGGGGCGCAATGTTTCTCATTAGCTACGCTTTATATTGCTAACGAGGGAACACCCACTAGCACTCTTCAAAAGCAGGCCTAGACTTGCACATGACTTACCAGTTGTACGATTTTCAACTGCGTTATCGTTGCATAATGAAAAGTTGAAGTAGAAGATCGCTATCTGTCCTTTTTTATTCAATCCGTTGCTTGAAATTGACAATAGGTGTGATATAACTTTGTTTGTCCTAACAAGTAATCTTTGAGTTACGATGGCTTTGTTGTATCCGTTTCACCACTCTAATTTTTCATTAAGCCTTAACTCATCGCTAGCTGACCTCCAGCAATCATTGGAAAAAAGCAGTTGCAATACATCTACGGGCCAACAAAAAAATACAGGCAAAAAACGTTCTGAGACACAGAAATTAGGGTTATTTTAAAAAAATTATAGAATAAATGATCCACTGGCAAACGTCGGAAGATTCCTAATGATATGTGCATGAGTTTTCCTTAATTTTATATCTTCTTTGCATGCGTAGCGTCTCTGATCCGTCTTTAATGACTAGTGTTGCTACTATTTATGGATAAGGTTGCTTGTATTTGACAGATTGAAGTGCACATCAACAACTCATGATTGAAACATGCTGCTCATTGAAATTGGCAAAGTTCTTATTGTAGTGTAGCCAACTTGCTAGCTCTACGATGAAAGCTGCAATGAAAGGTGCAGTGGAGCAGTACAAACTGGCCTACTGAGGTAATCCCAGCAAACATCTCTGAATGATCTGAGCAATCATTTTTTTCCTATGAGTGTCGCCCAGTTTGTCTGAAGACCACAGTTCGACCACGGCTGCTTCTTTGCACTTTTCACTACCTCCTCGAGAGGTGTTCAAAGCTGTGTCAATATAATAACCCAAAAAAACCATAATCACAATTCCGGAAGAAGCACAAAACCATAATTTCAGAAAAACTTCCTAACTTTCATTTATTGCTGTAATCTATTTTGTTTTAGACTGTAGTTCTCCTCCAACTTTCAACATCCGGGAAGCTACTCCAAACAATGTATATGTCGTTTCTTTACAAACGCCTACAACCCGTACATCTAAAGAAAGCTTTCGTGCAAACTTTGCGCTATGCAAGAATCGGAAATTATTTTATTTTCCTTAAAGAAAATGAAAATTTGCAGGCGATCTTTTCCTCAAAGATTTCTTTGCACTTAACAAATCTTCATCGATATATTTGCTCTGCGCTGATTTTTTCATCCGATTTAAGGACCGCTTATTCCATAGAATCATGTAAAATCAGTATTCTTATTATATGATACCTTAAATGAAACGATACCTGACTGTGTTCATTTAATAGGAGGTTTTCGTTTGATGAACGTTCGAGAGGTTTGTCGCAATAAACCATATTCATCCTTCGTATCAACGGAACGGATTATCCATGTAGTTCATGATTATGGTTTTTAATTTGATTGCTTTCTTGTTCTAAAAGCGCTATATAGTTTCGATGTGGAGATGGAACAAGTTTGACACTGTACTGTTCTCATTACTAGCAAACAAATAATAGCTGATAGAAAGAGATGTGAGAACGTTTTTTTTGGATTGTGCAAATATTTTTTCCTAATTTACATAAAACAATCCAATCGCCATCATAAACTTTATTTGACGCACTTGGTTGAAAAAGAACGGAATCGGCCGAATGAAATAAGGAAGTCACTAAACAGCGCCAAAGCATATTGTACGAAAAGGTATGTAGATAAGTGAAGGGCGTAGATCGCAATAATAATTCGAGCTATATTAGGAGATATGAAACAAGAAGGACAATGAGCACATACCAAATCGACCAATGTTTCAATCAGTAACTGTAAAAGTGAGGAAATGTGCATCTGGTGCAAAAAAAAATTTGTAGCATTGGCTAAATGATATTGTAAGTTCAATGCAATTTTATGAGCAATTTTAGTGCGTAAAGAAAAACAGAAAGTAGTAGAGTAAAAGCAGCATAGCTGCAGACATAAAATGCAAAAATATCTGAATTTTAAGCTTCTTAAAGAAAAGTTTCAACATCTGAAAGGGAATAAAAAAGAAACTAACACCAAAGAAGAGGCTAACTCATCAACCATTTCAATTCATGCCAAATTTTTTAAATCATAAGTTGTATAGAAAATATCTTTCGTGAAACTGTTTGAGTAAAGTACGCATTACTCTTCATAACTTTATGTTAGTCCCTAAAGGTTACTTTATGGTGTACTTTTATGTTTTTATGTGCTATGGAAACTAATCGATGTGGTAAATGTTTCGAGGAAAGTTTATTAACCCATGAGAAATGGACTGGACTTCTAGTGAACATTTCTTGATGGTTTCCGGTGATCATTGGAATCCATCAGAAAATCACATGAAATTTTGCTATTTTTATAACACCATCTTGTTGCCAGCTAAGATATTTTAATTTGCGGTCCTTCTATCGCTCAGTTAAAGAAAACACCATTAGAATTGTACGGTAGGCAAATGCATCTGTAATATGCAAACAGCTTTTACGCGTAAACAGTGCTTAACTTTTGTGATGGCAAATTCAAAATGCTTGTTACTCGAATTACTTCTTACTTGTTACTCCACTGACCGCCTACTCGAACATTTTACACAAGGTCTTACATGCAAATAGCGCCTTATATTCGAACCAAAGTAACCTGGGAATCAACAACTAGTATAATGGGGTTACATCGTCAACCAAAAGAAGTCAGCAATAATAAAGCAAATAATAAGCGCATTTAATTGTTGAGGAAAAAAAAGTACAAAGTATAAATATAGAATGCAGTATAAATGAGAAAAGGCATTTCAATCAGTTTAGAATGCAGCTAACATCCTTAAATAGAACTGTTGAGTGCAAACATAGCATTGCAGATAACCGCTATGTAAATAAAAAGAAGTCGTATAGGAGAAATTAAAATACATCATTAATTTTGCAAACGAAGTTTGTTTCACTTATGTTGCTTTTATTTTCTATATGAAGTTTGCATCACTTTTCATTGCAATTTCATTCCTTTTCAATCTGAGTTCCTACTAGTTGATTTCCCACTTTTTTTTCGGGTATTTCAACGTGAATGTTCGCTATTTGAGAACTGAAATTTTAAAAATCAAGCAAACTAAAAAAACATATCAGTCCAGTCAAGCTAGTAGAGGAAAATCTAGCATTAAGCTTGTGAGTTCATCGCATCATTTCTACGGAATACTAACGACACCCCTCTCGACTACGGTTTGTCATTAGCGCATTTGAATTTGCCTCCTCCTATAGCGTGGAAAATCTTCGCCCCTCAAAGGGTAAGGCATGGGTCAATTAGGTCCGTAAAGGCCTCCCTACATACGTGGCGAGCAAATCCATTGCCCCATAGAAGGTACGCCAGAAAGCTAGTGTCGAAAGCATCAGTATAGAAGAATTAATTATATATGACACGAAATTTACAGTTTTTTTTTTCGAAATTATGTGTCCCAAAAATCATCCAGGACGGAAGATGCGAGGTGGAGGGTTTCATCGGGGAAGTATCGCCTTGCGTGAGAATATGCATCTTCGCAGGGGAAACGGTAATTCCAAGCTTCAAAAGATTGCGTTATGCGAAGGGGAGGAAAATTGTGAATTCTATCGGAAAGCTCGGGCATAAATGAGGCAAGTGAGCTCGTGAAATTTGAAGCATCATGGAGAGAGAGAGAGGGAGGGAGAGAGAGGGAGAGGGCATCATAGTGATGCTGTCTCGTTTTGAGCGGCATACAGCGGGATGCGGCAAACGAAACAATGTTAGTTTTACAGAACGAAGAATTTCCAACATTTGAAAATGACGAGTGGCAATGTGTTCCAACGGGACAGCCACAGCCTATTCTCGGCAGCGGACTCAGCAAGCCTACCGTTTTCATAAAATGTCCTCAAAAAATGAAAATTCTTATTTTATTTTGATCAGATTCGAAATTATGTGTCCCAAAAATCATCCAGGACGGAAGATGCGAGGTGGAGGGTTTCATCGGGGAAGTATCGCCTTGCGTGAGAATATGCATCTTCGCAGGGGAAACGGTAATTCCAAGCTTCAAAAGATTGCGTTATGCGAAGGGGAGGAAAATTGTGAATTCTATCGGAAAGCTCGGGCATAAATGAGGCAAGTGAGCTCGTGAAATTTGAAGCATCATGGAGAGAGAGAGAGGGAGGGAGAGAGAGGGAGAGGGCATCATAGTGATGCTGTCTCGTTTTGAGCGGCATACAGCGGGATGCGGCAAACGAAACAATGTTAGTTTTACAGAACGAAGAATTTCCAACATTTGAAAATGACGAGTGGCAATGTGTTCCAACGGGACAGCCACAGCCTATTCTCGGCAGCGGACTCAGCAAGCCTACCGTTTTCATAAAATGTCCTCAAAAAATGAAAATTCTTATTTTATTTTGATCAGATCTTGTATTGAAAATTTCTTTTTCTGCTACCCGACCATCTAAATAAGGCGTACAGCCGTTGACAAATGCCTGTAATTTTTCTAATATCTTTCAATGCCTACAATTTCTCCTTGTAGTACGACGTCATACCCACCAAATATCGTAACTCCGGCTCCCCAATTGAAACAACCGAACAGACACACTGATGGACGAACGGATGCGCATACACACATGCATGCATACGAATGGGTGCGGTATGGCGACAATGTGCATTGCAAATGCAAATTTGCCAAGTCGCAGAGAAATCGCATCGAAGAAAAACGAAACAAGAAAAAAGCAGTTGACAGCATCAAGACTCCAAAGTCTACGAAGACTACCTCCCCATTTGAGCGCGTGGAGTCGTTTTTTATGATCGTGAAACGAACTCCTTCCCTCTGTCTTCCCCACCTCCCCTCCTTTCCTTCCGCCCTTTCCTCAGTTATCACTTTTCCAGTTATCATCAAGACGATAGTTTTAAGCGCGTTTTACCATTTTCGGTTTCTCTCTCCCCATAATTTTAATCTCGTTGCAATAAATCTCGACCGTAAACTGGGAAGAGATTTCGCTAACGCCTCAAAGCAAAAAAAAAAGTAATAAGAGTAATGCAATGATGCGCGCAATTAACAGCCAAATATTACTCTCTTATTACTCCATCATAGCCTTATTACTCGAATAATTTCAGCATGCATATGCAGAAGGGAGGTGGGCGGAGGAGGCGAGCAAATCCTTCCGCAGCGAAGGTTTCAACTTAGAAATTCCCGCCTTATGTCCACCAGATAGCCCATAATAAGACCCACCAGATCCATGGATCACCTGCTTAGAAAGTTTCGTACACGAGCGCCCCGTCAACGCTCTACTTCGACCTCTCGCTAGAGTTGATGTTTTGAAGCGTTTCTGGCCTAAAATCTGCTGCCGCCCTTTTTGATGCCACTTTCTTCGAATTGTACACCCAGCAAATTTACATCACCCTGATCTTCAAAATTCTTCATGAAACAGTTCAATTCGGTTAATTCGGCTTATTGTGGGAGTACACCACCTGTACAGGTATACTAATATGGCAACGATGATTCTGCGATGAAAACATTTCAAGCACTGCTGAATCACTGAGAATGTCAAACGTAAAACAACTAAATGATAACAATCGTTACTGAAAAAGGCAGAGTGTTTTTTTTCTCGTTCACAGACAGCCCAAAAATAGTTAGTGTTAAGCCCATTGTTATATGCTGATTACTTATATAGCAGAAGTGGTTACGGCATCAGTTCTTTAGGATAGCGATTTGGCCTAATGCAGTCGTTCTTTGCGAATTAAAATGTCGCTATTCGTTGAAAACAAAAGCATGCGGATCAAGCTTATCCATACCGGCGGAATTATATTATCAAATCGCTACTTACTCAGAGCAGATTAAGTAATTTGGAGACCTGTTGGAAACAATCGACAAGATCTAAGTTTTGCATGATTCTCTTGACCTAAAGGTAAAAAAGTTATACTCAATTCAACATAAACTTGCTCTCACCTAAATAGTCTAGTTTAATGACTTCTGACTTTTCGGTTAAAATTTACGGCGCGAAAATTCCGATGTAAGATCCACAGTGTCTTGCCACGATTCAATTATATACTTCTCGCAGTGGCTGCAAGCCTCAGCTTCATAAACCTTTGCTGACTAAGCATAGGAAATTTCACTTCTTTTGAGAGAGAGTGACCACAGAGGTACATGAGCGAAAGGTGGATAAATTTTAAAAAGCATTAAAGATATCATACGACCCACTCAATAATCCTCATCCCCAGGAAATCTCCTGCTCATAAGCAACCAATTTTGGTGGGTTTTTTTTTTGGTTTGACAGTGTGTTGAAGAAAAGGGAAGCGCGGTGATGTCGTTATGGGGAAGTTGCTGCCGTTTGGCTAATCTGTGTTCCTGCGTATCTGCATCGACAGAAGCAATTTGATGCTGTTTATGTTAGTGTGACGACCGGTCTGTCCAGCGGCAAAACCAGCGATCACGTAATGGACCTTCGCGCGCTGTATCACCGCACCGTTTACATTCACGTCGCGTAACCAGCCAACGGCTTTACTGCTCCTTTCACTTTTCCTTTTCATGCATCTTGCTCATGCATTGGCTGCGTGGTGAATATGAGTTGACATTTTTTTGTCACACAAATATTGACGTGCTAGCAAAGTCTACATTAGTTACGGCAACTGATTCCTATTCATCAATGACTTGGGTCGATTTTGCAGTACTGCTCATCGCACAACACTCCTCTCTGTCGTCGTCATTGAACTAACGGTATCAGTACATATCAAACTTTGGAAGCTGTATCAGAGGCACAGAGATACATGTCATTGGTGAATTTAGAGCATCGCATTAAAAGTTCGGCATGCCCCTTCTAAGCATATGTCAAATCTTACAATTACCACCTTTGTTCGATGCGCAGTAAGCAATCCTCAAAGAAGCCCAGTAGACCGTACTTTCGACCAGGCATCTTGTCGGAACAGGTTTTCCCTATGTTAGTCATATTGCTGTTTCTTTCAACTTTTGCAGCTCCACTAGTGAAACGATGCCAATGAGCGAAATCTAGCAATTTCGTGCAACGCAAAAAAAAGCGAGCGAAATGAATTCTACGAAATTGGTCATTGCGGACGAAGACCCCTCCAGCTGGAACGACCTTCACTTTGACGATGAACATTCTTAAATGGGACGCACCAAAATTTGCGGATTCAAGTAGTTAGTTGTTGCTATTGCGCCTCAACTCTCTCTCTTTTTTCTCCTCTCTCCTTTTCTTTCTCTTGATTTCTTCTCGTTCTTTCTCGTTCTCCTCTATTGATGCTGACGGAATATTACGATGACCGGCTTGTCTCGTTTATCTTCTCTGCAAAATAGTATGTTACCACCAGGTAACGCTTGATCCGTTGAGAGATTTTCGGTTCTATTTCATCGTTCCCTCTCCTCATATCTTGTTTATTCCACGCCCATATGTCGTTAGGTTTTTTCGATGCAAAGCTCGCATTTGCCCTAAATTTTTTGTCCTGATGTCAATTTCTATCTTCTATGCGGTCGAATTCTGAAGATTTTTTATCATATAGACAGCGGGGAAACATTCACATCTTATCGGCCGCTTTCGTTTGAAGTATTAACAGAGATAGAGGAAAGCGTCCTCTATTTCCTCTTCTCGACTCTTTCGCTGTTCCCCTTTTTTTTTTCGACCATCAAAAATATATTTCTCTTACTGAAATTCAAATAAAACTCAAATGAGAAATTTTCACATTTATTGCACTGAATGGAATATTTATTCGTTGACTCATAATTGAGGAATATAAATGAAAAAAATATTTCGTAAAAAATCGGCAATGTATCACTATTTCTTGCTTCATTTCCTTTTATTAATTTCTTGCCCCTCTAAAGTATTTCATTTTCACCTCTATAGCGAATGATTTCATGCGTTAAATTCAGTAACCAGTTTCATTAAAGGCTTTACTTCAGCGTTTTCTAAATGGATATTTGCATGATTAAATAATATGCACGATTTTATTCGCATTATATGAAAGTTTTGTGATACTGATGGAAAGCAGTGCGTTATTGTGTTGCATTGTGTTCTCGTTTTAGAAATCACCACTTACGCCGACGGCGAACCGTTGTAGCTCACCACTCGCTTCACTTGTACGAGCGTTGTCCCTTTCTGATCACTCCTCGTTTAACGTCCTCTCTCTTTGTCCGTCCATCCATCCATCCCCCCCAACTGAGGGGAGAGTAGCAAATAATCGCCAACATTGGCGCCCCGGTGAGTCTTCAAATTGGAAACTTGTTTCGACGTGTGTCGCAACGTTGTGCATCGACTGCAACACCGGTCGCTTCCGTCCCTGATGATGGCCAACCCCATGCTGTTTGTGGTCGTCGGCAATTACGCCACAATTTTTGTAAACCTCACCTCGAAAAATGCACAACCACATGAGTGCTCTCAGTGGAACTCAGCAATAGATGGCGAAGTGATGTGGCAATGTCGGCTCTACTTGCCACTACCCGTTTCAAAAACCAAATATCACAAAAATTCATGGTTGAAATCGACAGTGCTGGCTGGGTACATCCATAAAGCATGAGTTTTTGGGTGCCCTCCACTCAGTATTTCTTCACCCAGCTTGTTCTGACGCGCGCGCATCCTACAAAATCAGGAGTACTCACTGATGGTTGTTCCTCTCACTTTCTCTCTCCCCTTCCCTCCCATCCCATGAGCACTCCATACCTTCAGGTTGGTCATTTATGCCTAAGCTATGCGAAATCAGGGTAAGGAAACAGCTGCAGGCTGTATGGAACCCTCTTGCCGATTAAGCTTTCCCTCACCTCTTCCCCTTCCCATCTCGGTAATACGAGTGCAAACGTACTCCTCTCTACCGTAACAACACTAAATTCGTCCTTTTGACTGCTGCGTTCCAGTCACATTCCATAATTTTTTGTGCTCACCGTTGCATCGGTAACCATTCCGGTCAATTTCGATTTCGTTAATTTCTTTACGTTTCACAGTGGTTTCGAATCGAGTAAGTAACTGGACACTGTCCCGTCGCGTTCCTAAAAATGTTACAAGTAAAACCGGAGGCGCTTTAAAGAAGAACTATTTGGACATGCATTGTTGTCAACTTTTTCTTGTACAAAAATAAAAAGCAAAAGATGACGGATTGAAACACATAATCACGCCAACGTATCGAAGTGGGCTGTACTTTGTACTAATGCTATCGGCGTCGCCGTATCGGTCTCGAGGTAATTCAACAACCATATTGTAACGTATTTTCGTTTATATTGCGCCTTACTTAAGAGTTTCTTCTCAAGAAATCACCTAAATCCACCCGTTTCATCGACTAACTAGAAAAGCTGTGATCAATCAGTTCAGGATTACTCTTGCAAAGTGTTGCAGCAAGCCACTACTGCATCATTTTGATGTCTCACTATATTTTGTTAGTCGCAATCGCTCAGGCATAAATGTTAAGCCATTTATGAATAGACCAATATTTGATTTGTTATTTCTTCTTTTCTTCATATGGATTGCTCAATCGAAACGTTTTCATCCTAATTGTTCGTATACCGATTTGGGAATTTCGAACTTGCTTATGTATGTTTTTGTTAGCTTATAACAAATTGTTCGCCTTATCGATAGTGGGAATTCATTTTAGATGAGAACGGTTTACTGGTAAATCAGTTTTATGCTGACATTATCGCACATTTAGAGCCTAGCCAAGCTGAGCAACAACAAGCCAAAACAGAGAAATCAGACAACGAACTAGACATATTCGAAAACAAATCGCAGCATTTAAAAGTGGAGAAAGCAACGTGGAAGTGGATACGAAACATTAAGTTGGCATTTCAAAGGTGACGAGGGATACTTTTTGAAGTCGGACGCAAACTGCTTCCGACTCCGAAAAAAAAAACAACAAAAAAACCCTTTCTGCGCGTCATATCCTATGACGGTCACTATGCTGCCGGTCACGGCAACGATTGCACGTCGAAACGAGAAGTAGAAACTGAAAGTGGTGCAGTGATGTCTGTCGTGTGCCGATTTTCACGGTCGCATTGCGCAATTGGTATGCGCTCTCTTCCTGTTCGATCACGCTCCATAGTTACTCGCTTTTGATATCTTTACATACGTCGCGCTAGTTGAGAAAATGTATAGCTGAATGCAGTGACTTTACCAAATCTATACATATGTAAGTCGGTATGAAATAGGTCCAGAACTTGATATTGAAGTTGAGGTCATATTCGAAAAACAAAGCAGCTTCAGTGAGCTCGTTCTTTATCGTCGCTATATACACGACAATGGTTTCCTAAACGAATCGACCCACACGAACAGTGTCCAATGTAAGGCTGTTTCAAGTGCTCCGCAGATAACGTTTAGAGGTGGTCGAACCAGGTATCATATGTGTGACGGTCACACATTTTGCTTTCTAGCTAGCCCAATAATACATGCAACCGAAAAGAAATTTCATCTCGACAGACCAAGAAATGTGTGTTGTATCGAATTCTGTTNNGCTATCATTCTGCATAATGCCTCATGCGAAAACTTTCTCGCGTATGCAAAAATCATATGATTAAATACGAAGAGACCAAAACGCTCACGGTTCTTTTTTTTCTCTGAGTATAAATTCATGTTACTTTCAATACAGCCCTCAGTTTTTCACAACGCAGTTGACCTGTACTTTTAGAGTAGCTCGTTGCGTAGAGGTGAAAAGTAAGGACGAAATGAAAACTCGCTTGCTGAAAGAATAAAGTCATCATATATCGGCATATTGTATTTCCTTGAGTACTAGTTCCTTTACGTAGTACAAGCCGTCTCAAGGAAGCCGTTAACGAAGCGCAGCGGTGAGCCGGAACCCTTCTCTTCGTTGAACAAAAGCTTTTTCATGGATGTAGGCCTGCCTTTAAAAAACTTGTATTCTGGAACGACACAGTTCGGCTTTTGCATTTTTGATTATCAGAAGAAAACGACCGCTTCCATGAATCGTCTATGGAAAGCCGAACTGTGTCGTTCCAGAAGCCAACACTAAGTATCTGTGAATTCATATTTTATCCAAGGCGATCCATTGTTGAAATGCTAGGTGAAAACGGTTGGCCAAAATATTAAGTCTATACGTACGTTTTGTAAATAAATTCATCGTTTAAATGTTGTTCACTGGCTTCTTTACCGATCCACTTTATTTGACTAAGAACGACAATTCACAAATTCAGCTATTC
>JPKZ01001875.1:168395-198008 GCA_000803305.1 Toxocara canis
CCTCTCTATCCTCAAATACAAGCACCTTTTCGGAAAACTGCGAAAAACCGAAGTCGGTGAGATCTCACTCAAAAATATGATTCTACTCAAGAATATTCTACCAAAAATATTCTGCCGGGATTTTTCTCAAAAATGTGATGTTTTTTTTCAGACTCAGTTATCTCTTTTGGAATTCTCTTCATTGCTTTTATGAATTAAAAAAATGTATTAAGCCACGTCCAAATTGTATTCAGCATTCGGCTACTCCCTTTTTTATCATGTTTCGCCCATTGCACCATGCTAAACACTTCCTTCTCATTTCCTCAACCGGTGCTCATATAAATCTCTGAGCAGGAGACACATCCGGCTGTAAAGATAGTCAGCTGACTGGTTGTAAGCCCATCATGCATGTTTGTGTGGCGCGAGAAAAGCACCCTAGCTCTGCCTATTTCCTCTGTGCACTGCATTTTGACTCGTTCGCTCTCCCCTGTCATAGCGCACTCTATTCCTTGAAACTTGTTAGTGTGTAGTTTTTTATAGTCATTTCCTTGTACCTGTTGCTCTTGGAGTTCTTTCAAGCCGACTTGACGTTTATCCTGTTCCTCCCTTCTTTTACTTTTCCTTTTCCCTACTTGTTGATCATCTAGGCGCTCATTTTCGCATTCGTCTGCTGCCTGCGTTCTGGTCATGGTTCGCTGTCTCGATCTCTCTGCACTTCTGTCAACATCCATATTGACGACATACACGCAACGCGAAAGCAGATCACAATGTATACTAAAAGCTATGGATGCGTTGACGTTCTAAACGTTCACTCACGGTCTCTTGTCATTCACCTCTCCTAAGCAGAGAAGGAAAGGGGGTATATCAAAAGAGAGGATCCCTTAATCATGCACAAGGAAGATGAAACCGGAATAAGACAAAGGAAGAGACGGAAGCATGAAGATTTCATAGCTTAAAATACAGACGACTATCTCTAAAGACGCAACTAATAGTAACGAAAACTTTGAATTTAAGCCGAGAGCTGCTCTTGACAGCACTGAAGACCACGATCATTACAAATTTTGGGGGGTCTCATCCACTCGCATCCTGTAGCCATAAAAATTTGCTGGAATAGTTCTCGTTCAAACATGAGGAATCATGGATATGTAGTATAAGGCATAGACTTGAAGATTGCAGTTATGCTTTGAAAATCGTTTCATATACTAAATGTCAGCTCAGTTCTAGCGTATAAATTTAATAGAAAATCAAACACAGCGGTAATATTACTGTACTTTTTTTTTGTTGAAATACATTTAAAAAGGCTTTAAACGAGGTTCCCAGGTGCCATAGAGTAGTAGTCGATTGCCGCATCAACGTTTCCATACCGAAATTTTCGTCCGCGACCGTCTGATTGAAATTGAAAACAGTCTTCCGTAAACAGTGGCAAAAATGTTAGAAAATATCAAAGTGAGCTTTTCCGATACAAATATCGCTTACTTACAAAATTGGCTTTGTGATCACAAAACGTCAACCATGTCCCTTTACGATAGCGCTTTTAAACAAACAAAACAGTGAGTTTCAAATAGCCCGTAGACAATTTCAAATATGTATACACAGCTGTCCATCTTCTGCAATTACGAAACAACTCTATAAGTATTTCCAAAAATAAAAAGCGCTAAAAGTACATCAGATTATCTCATCGACCATTCGCTGCCTATACGACCGTTGTATATAATGTAGAGCTGATTCATTTGATTCAATGGATTGACATTTGTTTTCACCTGTTTAGGTGTCATTGCGACGCTCGTATCGGGTAACTTGGCAGTGATGAGTTTTTGAGATGGTCATCTCGCATTGTGGCAAAATGAGCGATTTAATTAATTATTAGCTCTAGGTGTGGGTCCTAGTAGCTCAGTGGTACAGCTCTCGCTTCGTACGCGGGAAAACCTGGGTTTGATTGCCGGCTACTTTCCCAACGGATCGCCAGCAGGCTGACCACCAAGCGTTCCGAAAATGGTCAGAACAATCATGCGTGGGCATGGTTGTCAGCTGCATCGATACGAGAATCGATGAAATTACAGCTGCCTTTGCATCCCTTTGCATTAGCTCTAAGTACAAAACCATTATGGCGGTGTCGGACTGTCTTGTGAACATGTTTTTTTTTTCTATCATATGCAACCATTATATAGTTAAAGCATATGACAATCTATTGCACACGCCATTATATGCTTGTTCGATGGTCAAAACGAATACGCATAGCAGCCCCTCTCTCCTTCAGTATAATTTCGAGAATGGCACAATCTGACAGTGGCCATCATCTATTGATTCCAGCTTTGAATCCGTTGCTCACCAGAATCAAAAACAAAAGCAAAACAAAGAGCACTTTAAAATGTGCTCACAAAGAATGAGCGCAAAATTCGCGTTGACTCCAAAATCCGACTTAGTTACCTTATCGCCTACAGGCTTAAGGATCCCCGCTTCAATTTCTTTTTTTTTTGAACTAATGCTGTCATGCACAAATTGGTGCACGTGTATGCATGTGCATCACTCAATAAGTGGGGGTTGTTGTCAGAAGCGTATATGCATTGGCAACTAGCAACAGGTCGGTGTTGTAAGCGGCTCACGCCTGCTAGCTATTGATTGCGGTTGTGAGCGCGCCGTCCATTGTTTTAGAAAGGTGGCTGAGTTGTGTGTTTCTGATGCTTATCATCCGTTCACAACGTATACACTATCACTTCTTGTTTGTTGCTTTTGTTCAACTTGCCCCTATCAAGCCTTCAGTCAGTGATCTTCGTCGGTTTTCTTATGAGTTGTAGAATTGTTGTAAGGCTTTTCTAGCATATGTGTCACCAAAAGTTCAAATGGTCTAACAGTACTATTTAAAGCAACTACATATTGTTTGACATACATGTCATCCAACTGAACAAGTTTGCTTACGTTGTGAAGAAATTTTACACGTTTGTTGCCTGTACCTGATTTACTTGTCTGTGCAACTTGCTTCATTGTTTTATTATTTTTTCACAGAAATTGCGCGTTAAACCTGCCGTATGGCTTTTTGAATCGTGAAGGTATTTCTTACGGTCTTTCTCGACCACATTCAGAGTTTTCTTCAGACAGCACAAGCGTATTTGCACTGCAGTGCTAGACGAACTGTCGATAAGTAGTTCATAGAAACTTACCTCATACATAAGAAACTAGAAGAACTAATGCTGTCATGCACAAATTGGTGCACGTGTATGCATGTGCATCACTCAATAAGTGGGGGTTGTTGTCAGAAGCGTATATGCATTGGCAACTAGCAACAGGTCGGTGTTGTAAGCGGCTCACGCCTGCTAGCTATTGATTGCGGTTGTGAGCGCGCCGTCCATTGTTTTAGAAAGGTGGCTGAGTTGTGTGTTTCTGATGCTTATCATCCGTTCACAACGTATACACTATCACTTCTTGTTTGTTGCTTTTGTTCAACTTGCCCCTATCAAGCCTTCAGTCAGTGATCTTCGTCGGTTTTCTTATGAGTTGTAGAATTGTTGTAAGGCTTTTCTAGCATATGTGTCACCAAAAGTTCAAATGGTCTAACAGTACTATTTAAAGCAACTACATATTGTTTGACATACATGTCATCCAACTGAACAAGTTTGCTTACGTTGTGAAGAAATTTTACACGTTTGTTGCCTGTACCTGATTTACTTGTCTGTGCAACTTGCTTCATTGTTTTATTATTTTTTCACAGAAATTGCGCGTTAAACCTGCCGTATGGCTTTTTGAATCGTGAAGGTATTTCTTACGGTCTTTCTCGACCACATTCAGAGTTTTCTTCAGACAGCACAAGCGTATTTGCACTGCAGTGCTAGACGAACTGTCGATAAGTAGTTCATAGAAACTTACCTCATACATAAGAAACTAGAACTACTGGAACTACTGGAGTGAGGTTAGGTATCTCATCTCACTGTGGTTCCCCGGATCCTTTGTTGCTACTAGATGATATTGGCTATAAAAGTTTCGTGATTGCAAAATCAGAGCTCTCATAGTTCGCCATGAGACCATTTGGTAAACTTAAAATGGGTTGATTTAAAACTATTCTGCCACAACTTCCCTACCTGCAGTGCCACTCCTCAATCCGCCCATATGTAATTTCAGTGGACTCGTTTGTTATCGCCGTGTTAATGCTAATCACGGTCCTGTCAACTAGATTGGAGCTCATTTTAAGGATGATCGGAGGTTTCCAATTCGGGATCTTGAACAGCTGCTAACTTCAACTTGGTTCACCATTTAAAAATTGTAAGTTTCGATAATCTTCAGCTGATCGACGTGTAGTTCGTCAAATTTGGAATCGGGTGATTCTCTCATATCAGTTCCTGTTTTGTTGAGACGAAATTACTTTTCAAATTGATCTTCTATAACACTTAGTCGTCAGCACACATTGACTATAAACGTGTGCTATTCACAGAATTTCCTCGCTGTATTGCCTCATTGATAACGTTGCACATAACACAATAATACTGACATGCGAAAACTTTTCGATAGTGTTTCTGATTGGTGTCATTTCCGGTGAAGGTGTTTGCGTCCGATCGTCTTACCATTGATCACGCATCCTTCGTTGCATTTTTTTTTTTGCCTTGTGAAGAAATTCTGCATTTAATTTCACAACCGCATATTTAGATATCCATCGCAGTTTATGCTCCCTTGTCGGATACTTTTTATCGCGTTCAGTTAAATACTACAAACTGGGAAATCCTGTGCAATTGAACAGTTGATTTGAGTGGAATAAATATTAGCACTATCGCCTCGAGTGGAGACCTTAAAAACATACTACACTTCCACTGAATTAAATCACTTTTTCGGCAGACCGCAAAAAGTTAAGTCTCATTCTTGATCTGAATGCATTTCTCGAACATAGCCCGCCCCTCTTTTGAGGAATATACTTTTATCAGCAGACGTATCACACCGAACCTTATGCGCACTTGTGTCATCTGAGCGCTACGAAAAATCCCACTCAGTGCTTGAGCACAGCCTTCTGATTAAAACCAGGTTGACTTAGATAAACCAAACTACTTTTAGTAATTCTGCTATAACCGTTTATTTCATTTTTGCTTGTGAGAGAGAAATGCGTGAATCACGAAAAAAAAACGCATGCGGTGAAAATAAAAAGGCATTCGTTGCACAAAGCGCCTTTTCTACATAATGCTATGCGTTTTGCTTTACACGTGGCTTTTGGTCATCGCACAAAAGCGTTGCTCTTGAAGCTCTTGAAGCGGGCATACTAACTGATTCACCAAAGGGCGCCTATTCTTGAGAATACTTGTGGGTAGACGTCGCCCTTTTCTAAAGAAAAACTTTCATCACCAACATCCTGCGATTCATGGAGGACTCACTCTTCCGTCTTATGCGAACAGGAAACTTAATTCTAATTGTAAAAATTTCAACCCCATAAATTCTAATCTTATTTCCATGTCCAGTATAATTTCCATGCGCCAACCGAAGCATTCTCGCCATAGTTTATAGTTGCATGGCATACAAATGAAATCGATTAATCATTTCAGGAAGTGTTTATCTTCTTAGGTCGAAAGCTACGACTGAAACATTTTTGTGAATGAAACATTGTCTATGGCAGACCAACCGATTGCATAAATGCTGCAAGAATTAATGCAAGAGCACCTAAATAGGGTTTCGGTATTCAAAAATGTTTTACTTTGCCTTCTTTTAACAAAAATTTTGTTGAATAAGAACAGGTTTTGTAACAGTAATCTGAAATAACTGCATCCTCATTTCTCGAACAATCGATACAAAATGTCCACCGAATGTTTGGCAATTTCTTTTGCTTTCTCGGATAGTTAACCAGAGTCATTAGTTTTTTAAGTAAACCTCCCAGTGAGATTTCCCTTCAACTAATCGATATGAATTAGGGAATTTTAATTCATCTTCATTGGTAGAAATAATAGACTAGGAATTTTGTTCTAAGCAACTTCTTTGGTTGCGATAAAAGATATTAAAAATATGACATGCTGATGACCCAACAGGCGGTATTACTTATCTAAAGATGCTATAAATTCATCCTGCTTAATTTATTCTTTGGAGAGGGTTTATTTTACAACTTACTGAGATGCTTGCTTTCTACCTTTTCACCAATAATCTTTAGCTTGCATTGACACATGTAATTTCTCGCACCATAGCCACCTCATTTTAGGTAGCTGAACTTGGTTAAGTAAAATTTATAGATGCCGTCGATAAATGGGAATGTCTTTTAAAGTGGGGACAGTTTCTCTAAAATCTCAACCAACTTATATAAGCACTATACCTCAAAGCACTCAACATTACCTTCTTTTCATGTATCTTTTCTAACGTATAAATGTAAATAAAAGTGCAAGTATTTGATTCTGAATTGCGTGATGTATATTAGAGTGGAATGAATTAAAAATGCCCTTGAAAAGTTAGCGCCTCTTTGTTCGGCAACGCTTATACGAGGACGAGCACGATCAGCAGGCGAGCACCTTCTACGCATGTCGGAATCGATCGTCATGACCAGTTCTGTTGGCCTTTCGTCATTGATGACGGTCACCCACCAAATAACTTGTCTTCCATTTAGTGCCATGGTCAACGAACCTGCGAAATGCTTGCTCCTCTCTAAAGTGTCACATACTTTCACGTCAGTGAAAAGCAATGCTCGATGGTTCGTTTATCTTAAAGAGAAAAATTTTCTGAAATTTTTATAGAGAATTTCAATTTTTCTCGTAAAGTTTTCCCCTCCTTTCCTGGACTTTTCCATCGCCATTTTATTAAACTAATTTGACTTCGAAGCTGTTCCATCGCTTGATCATTTATAAAACCATTCAGGTATTTCAACCGAATGTTTTCTCTTGCTACCATTCATTTGGTATTTTGTGAACAATGATAGAATCTTCTAACCCCGTTGAAGATGATGAGCCCAAACTAAACTCGCTAGAATTTCTGCAGAATTTTATGTCGCAGTTCTGCTCAGAAAATCTCTCATCGTATGATTAGTTTCCTTGTATCTGTCCTTTTGGACAGAAAATCTATAAAGATGGTTTTATTCATGATCAGTTTTTTTTTTCGTTTCTAAAGCATCACTCATGCTGAAATCTTCCGTAGAATGTGTTGAGTAATATCTCGATCTAACTTCAATCTTAGTAAGCATAAGACGTTGATCACATTATGTACGAAAAGCTCGCCTGCAAGAATTAACATTTCCTCCTGTCGTTCTTGTGGTAACTATTCGGCTACCTTACAGTCGGTGTCCTCAAAGGGAAAGAATATTGCACAGCTTCAGCTATCCTTCCGTCTAACTCATATTGATCCTACTGTTTAAATTACTCGCTTATCCAGTACCGGCATACCCCTATCATATTTTACAAAGCCGATCAGGCAACTAACTAACTTTCAGACAATTATCGAAATCATCACACCCAAAAATGTGCGAATTTTTTAACTGCGGCATCTTTGTTGCGTATGCTGAAATTTTCGATGATGTTCTATATGAATTTCAATTTTTCACGATGGCGAAAGTGTAATACAAACGCAGATTTGTTACAAAACAAGTGGTAAATAGGCCACAATCGACTAGCCACATATAACATTACGCATTTGGTTCAATGCTGCACGGTTAAGACCAAATTTTTGAGATACGATACTCCATACAGCTAATGCAACAACCACGGGCAACCCCAAATCTGCATTCCACTTAGTGGCAGCTTAAAAATTTCGTAAGCAAGCATTGAAGAGGGTCAACAACTTTGTTAGTAAAAATTCATCGCAAAAGCGTTAGAAAATGTAGCAGCTTCATTGAGCATGTTATCCGTAATCCAGTATTTGTGACTGAGTTCTCATTTCAAAATTGTCACCGGTTTTCATTGACAGTGAACAATAAGACTACCGAACAATTTGTTCAATCTGAACACGTCAAAAGATCGGTCTTAGTTAGCTGCTTTGTAGGTCATTTTTTTGAGTAGTTTTCGTTTAGAGAATTGCTCAGTTTTATTGTAATGAAGCTCTCTTTCAACAATTACTACCGTTACGGTAAACCATCTTAATTCATTGGATCTCATAACGAGTCATGATCAATCTAAATGATTGCTTTCGTGTTTTTTTTCTTTTGCAATGAACATTTGCAATTACACCTTGCAACTAACTCTGTGTGCATCTACACACTTATACTTCCCATATATCGCGCAGGACTATTGCACTTTTCACTTCAAAGTAAAAGCAGTGCAATCATCTTTGCACCATCAAACGATTGCTCGCTTCAGTAATTGCAATTTTTATTGCATCTTTGTAGCACTGCGATGTATAATACATTCAGTAGGATACTTAAAAGAAATTCATACAAACTTTTAACCAGCTTCGAGATCACGGCTTTCATCTATTTTGGGAATCACGAGATCAAGGCTTTCATCTATTTTGGGAATCAATCAGCGAGATTACTTTGACAGATCAGTATAGGACTGTTTAAAGCTCAACTGCGCTCCGTGGACAAGTTAGAGGATGGGATCGCAAGCAGCAGCAATAAGGGGAGGTGAAATATTGGCGAATCGTGGTGAAAATTTGTAAACATTTGCAGCTGTATGCACTTTGCTGACCGCCACCTCCGAATCGCGAAACTTGCACAGCTTTCACTCACGTTAACATTCGTCTCTATTTGCAACGACGATGGCTACTCCCATTTATCAGCAATCAACATTCGCAAAATTTCGTTGATGCTTGTTGTACATCCGTTTGATCGCTGCAGTTTTTTTTATTGGCAAAGTTTATGGTCCTAGTCAAAGAACGTTGTGTTATTTCAATGTTTTCTCGATAATATTCTCCAGCAGTTTATACTTATAAAATAAGATTCAACATAATGATGAAGGTTTTTGACATTGTGCGGTACCCATTCTTTACTCTCACTTTTCCTTTCCGATCTTCCAGCTGCTCTACTCGATGGACAAATAGAACAGAGAGAAAAAAAATCGAGGCTCTTTGAATCGTTAAATGAGCATTTGTGTTTTCTGGACAAGGCGTCAATGTAAAAAAAGGTATCAAATGGTAAGCAATCAGCGATAGCAGTCAGATATGAGGATAGCATGTCACTAATGTCGTTTCTGTGAACATTTCTATGAGCTGGAGCAAAAGTTTGAGAATTAAGAGCGACGTGAGGTAGGAGACGTGAGATCTACCTCAAGCAGTAATGTTATTTTACCTCAAACAGTAATGATCTACCTCAAACAGTAATGCTATTTTAGCATAAAGTTGTCTGAGAACGATATCAATCCACTTATGGCGCACGTTTATAGTTAACAATTCATCTATGAGCGGTACGCGCCCTAACCGTTTAACGATTTTGAATGTGATTGCAGTATTGCCTCCTTGCCGTCTTTCCCTGAATTGGACGTCCATTGAAGTCATTCGCATGTATTTTGCGCTCTTCTAGTGGATTCCCTTTACGTAACGGAATTCGTTCCTTCCAATAAATATGTCAACAAAAGGAAAGTGAAGTGTTCAAGCAACAAAGCTTGCTCTTTTAGTATGATTCTGTTTAATTTATGTACACACGCGATTCAGCAACCATTACCACGTATTACAGAGTCTGCTGCCAGCTTGCAGGGTGTAACTTTAAAAAAAAAGTGAACGGGCCTCTAGTTTAGCGACAGTTCACTGGGCGCTGCAGCTCTCCTCATATCGTTGAACACACTGGACGCTAACAATAAAGCTTGCAAATCTGCTTCATCGCCTGAATACTCCCACTTCAAGCATATCTGCATCAAGCATAAACTGACCGTAACACGCTCAAATTACAGCAGTGTGCCGGTAGAGACATGTTTACGTATTGAAGCGTTTTTCCTATCTTGGTGTTCCTACGTGTGCGTGTATGTGGGAATTCTTTAGTATTGCTGAATGATGTGAATGTTGCTGGAGTGAACACCTCGATAACCCAAAGTTATTGCCATGCTGTTCGAATAAAGCCTATCCTTTGACATAGACACTTTCAATCAAATCCCCTTCCCTGAGAGTGGGGAAAGAGCCCAGCTAACCTCCCCCCTCTCCCCCACCCTTCCTCCTCCCTCTGTGGTTCTATACGTCATCATTCCTTTTCCAGAAAATACTGCGAAATACTGCGGGTCACCACATTAAAACGTCACTCATAAAAGCATGAAAGATAACTCGCTTCCTCTTACGCTTCCTGCCTCCTCCATCCCCCTCTCCACCACCCCTTCAACATTACGCCTATCTCAAATAAGCTTCTGTTCGGATGTCTGCGAAGTTCTTATGGTCCTCAAAGGTTCCATTCGATGTAATTATGGTGTGTATTTCCATGCGGCACATCTACCAAGTCTATGGCAATTGAAGTGCACATAAAAAATCATAAATAGTGAAAACAACTGAAGTCTTTGTACTGAAGATGGCGTGTTTTCTCCTTTCTCTTTTAAAAGCAATCGTAGTAAAATCTAGGCTATTGCTGAAATGATTATTCGCATCTTCTAAATGAGTCCAGGTGGTTACACATGGCGTATTCTCAACCGTTTCTGCCTTGGTTTTCCAGGATGAGAACGTCAAGGATTGCAAAATGCAAACAAAAGGGCTCATTTTTGAAACAGCTGTCATAGAAGGTCGAACTAGGCAGTTCTGCTACGACCGCATGCTCGCCAAGTAGTCTACTAATTACGTCCCCCTGTACGCAATCACCGATGAGGTACTGTGCGTCAAGCAGCACCGTAGCGCTGTCCTTGAGGTTGACTGTTCTTGGAAAGTGAAGAAATTTGTTAGTGGCAGTAAAGGTGAGTGGTTTAGAGCGATGAGGGGTGTGAGTGCTTCAAGTGGGTTGGTCGAGGAGAACGGAAAAGACAAGAAATCGAGAAGCAGCTAGCCTGGAAGTGGTCGGTCGTCGCTCATGACCGTCATCGTGCGCTGAGCGACCGAACCGGCGTCCTGTTTGACGACCTTCCGCGAGCGATTTTTTGTGCGGCCGCCTCACTGTTTGTATTAGTCGTCGCAACACATACACACACAAAAGCACACATCACCACAAAAGCATTGGCAGACACACTCTCCCAGGGCTAGATGCTGAAAGCAGCTCCGGAGAGAGTGTCCGCACGACACTATTAGACAACTCGTCGAGTGTTTAGTGAGCGACGGGTTCCGTGCGGAAAAGGTGTTTGGCTTGGCGTAAAAATAGCGTACATGAGTGAGAGGGCCGTGTTTCGGGCGCGGTAAGAGAGAGTCCACGCGGGGGAGTGCCCAGAGAGTGGATGTTGGTCGTCGTCTATAGCGGAGCGGAGGGGCGGCGTTCTTGCGTATTATAGCGACCGGCCAGCCGGTAGACGACGTTTATTGCATGTGGTCTTCTTCAGCTGGCTGATGCGAGCAGCCACCCTGCACACCATTTCCCCCCAGTGCCCCCGTCGATTGCGCCAGTACGCAAACGCAACACAGCCTGTCCGTACGCTTTTAAGCAACACAGTCTCATTTCGGTTAGGGATTATGATCGCTGTGGTCCTATTCGCCCTTTCCCTTCCCGGCTGATCTACTCGTCGATCAGCTCTCTTCACTTTCGCTCTTCCGTTTTTGATTCTGTAGTGTCCACTCTAATTGTCCGCCACTGTTATTTTCCGTTGAGCTTGAAACTTCTCAATCATTCAGTTGGTTTTCCCATCATTCTTCCTTCCAGACAATTTTGCTTGTATTTCCCCTTTCATTCGGTCTTAGAGCAATCTCCACTGCAAGCGTACTCATTAAGGCTACTCTCTTAGGTGTTTATTCGCTTACTCATTGATAGATGTTCCTTATCTACAAGCAATAAATCTAAATAGTACAGACTCGCTATCGCAGTGATGTCCGCATAATCTTTCCCTGGCTAACTTATGTTTGCATTTGCAGCAGAGTTCATTATTGTTTTTCAAAGTGATTTTCTATAAAAGTTCTACTTCGATCTGACTGTCGGTGCAGAACTTGAGGAAAAAGCAAAACTTGTCTCGTGTTAGTGACTTTTTGAACGCCTAACATGTCTAAGTCGTGAAAAAGTGGTGCGAATCGAAATCATGGATACCGTTGTTGAGAGTACGGAGGTGCACTCGGTTTCAGTTAGCAATCCATTTAGGGTATTCCTCGTTTTGAGGCGGAATTGGGGCGGTATTTTTTTTGAGGCGGTATATGTCTATTTGAACGCCGCTAAACATTCGCTTCCATAACGATTCGTTTATAGCCTGATTGATGAACGGCTAGCTTTTTTTGTTCTTATGATTGAGCGGTTGTGTTTGGATGGAAGTTTTCAACCAAGGGATATGCATTAATCGCATAGGCATTGTGTACTATCGGATTGATTGGTGCCGGATTGGTTTGTATATGGTGGTATCGTTGCACTTAGTAATAGATGCACAGAAACTGATTGTAGAAAGGGAATAGTGTGAGGTAACGTGTTCTGCCTTACGGCTTACCTAAGTATTGAATGGTAGTTTTATGGGTCATTACTGTTACCGAGGTGGTACAATCACTGGTATGTCTTATTGCCAAATTATTGAAGCACACTTCGCAGATAGCGTTTTCCCACAGGTCTTCACCATTGTTCAGTATTTTCGACTTTTGTTTGAAAACAACCTGTCATAATAGGTGTCTGTTCATTATGTCTTGTTTTAAAGAAACTGTTTCATGTGCGTTTGAGAAACGAATATTAAACATATCCTATAAATCCTTTTGCATATGCTCCTATCTTCAGCCAAAATCTCATTAAAATTTTCACTCCTCATCCCTTCCACCCACCCTCTCCTGTTCATCTCGCGCGACGCTTTTGTTTCATTCTTTGTCGAAATTGACACATTACATGTACGATAAGAGCCTGTGCTAGGGTTGAAAGAAATTGTAGTCATCCACCTTGGATTCTTTGGTATGGGTGTACCTATGGTTTAGAAAAGAAACCGTTCAGCGATCCATCACAAAATTTGGGCGAGTCTAGGCTGGTGAAGTCAGAATAATGCGCATTGCAGCGTACCACATGATCTGATTTGTATAGCCGTTTTGCTGTCATATTTGATGGTGCTCATTTCTAATGGTTTGCCTTCGTCCATATCAACCATAATCTTCTCGTTAGTATCAAATAGCTTTAATATTTTTGATTCTATCGTTTTCTTAGATAGTTTCCATCGTCTTTCGTTCAAAGGAGATCATCTTTTTCAGCAGAGTTGGCTTGGCACATTTTGATTTGGCGTTGTTCTATGCCCATTGAACAGCGCCAAATCACTTTTGTTCATATTGTTCACTCGCGGCTAATTTCACTTCGAAAAGTTCATATCTCTTTGCATTCACATCAAATTTCGTTTCACTTGTCCCATCAAACCTAGGTCTTCCCGCATACGAAGCGGGAGCTCTACCGCTGAGCTAATGCCCACCCATATCACCCTATATATATATATATGTATATATATATATAAAGTTTATACGTGTTTCTGATCCCTTTCTAAATCGTTCCTATTTACAAATATTGTCGTTTTTATTGCTTTTATTTCTGCCAATGATGGTTAGCGAAGCGTCTTTTGGCACGTTTAAAGATGCTTACGACTATGCTATCCATTCGTTGTTTGGCGAGTTTCCGGGCTCAAGTTTTTTTTTTTAAACATCTTACAAATTAGAAGTACACCAAACGATTGTTGTTGCCTCCATTTTTCATTGCATGTGAGCAATGTAAAATTTGTGCTCATACCATAGAGAACAAATCATTACTGCATTCCTCATTTATCACTTTTTATCACTAATATTCCTTTGCTGAGTTGATTGTTTTCCGCTTATTTAGGCGATTTATCAATATGCTTTTGCTCATATATGAACATTCGCATTCTGATTATACCGTTGAGTTTCGTTTACTTTTGTTTGAGCAGTGCTGCACAATGTACACTCGTCAATGTCATATCAAAGTATTCACAGTGAAGAAGAAAACTGATTGAGAAAAAAAGAGTCGAAGAAAGTGAGCAGCAAAATAGCATCGTTTTTTAGATCACTCCTGAGCTCTTGGGGGAGGGGGGGGGGGGGAGAGAGAAGGGGGCATATACCCCTTTTGTCCTAATTTTTAGCGCAATTTGAGTGTCCTTTATTATTCATCGTTACGAGGCTTTGATTCTCTTCTCTTCATTGTAAGTAATGTCTATAGCCCCGAACTACAGAATTCGGCTTTTGTTTTGTTGAGCTGAGTGCAATAGTGAAGTGCGATATAGGCACATATGGATGTATACGGCTCTTGAACATATTTTTAATTTATAGTTGTTATTTTATTGGCTAATGTTTCACAGTTAGACGTTTTGTTCGTAAACCATGTGTATACTACGGATCATTGAAAGTGTACGAAGATTTCGCGTCATTTTTTTTTCTTTTGTGAATTGAAACATATATCATTCTGTTTCACAGTATCATCTTACAGCATAATTCAAGTCGGAGTATATAAAGGAGAGACATAAGAGGGCGTATGGTGGAAGAAGATAGAAACAATTACGTTATTGTCAAGTTTTTAATCGCTTTCGTTTGATATTCTCTGAAGTATCGGATCGGAACACATACAAAAGGCGCTCGCATCCCAACACACTAAGCGGTCGAAGCTAGCGTGGTTCGCATGGGATAAGGACGAAAAAGTAAATGGAACATTTGTTATTTTTTTCTGTTCTCATTGATGTTTCTATTGAGATGTTTTATCGAGTTTCTAACAGCAGAATGTTGTTAAGCATAAACGGTTTTTGTGGGAATCACATTAAATATGTGTTTCCAGTTGTAAGCTTGAGCATTTTGGACATCCGGCTTCCGTAACTTACTGAGAGTCGCTTCAAGACCTAAGTAAGCTTAGAGGAATAGTATTCACTGCGTTAACTTTATTACGTTGTTTCATTTCATCCATAAGCGATCATATATATATACATATATATCATCCTTTCAAGTATGGCATATATATATGTATATATATATATATACATATATATACATACCATCCTTGAAAGCCGTATAATTCGCCTTCGGAAGTAATATCTGTATTGCGCCTTCTTCCGATTTGCGAGTTCCATCTGCTTTTATGCGAACTGCACATTATCATTCTCGAGGTTCATACTTTTCGGTTAGCGTTCCTGGTAAAGTCAATTCACATATTTCTTTTTTTTCAAATGTTTTCAGCCTCTGCTTTCATGTGTTTGCTTTTCTCGTTCCTCTTATGGATGCATTCATCCCTTACACTCCCTTCTCCCTACCTCCCCTCCCCCCTTCCTTGCGATCCTTACGGAGAAAAAAGCAGAGTAGTAATGACGGAGGTTGTTACTACTATTGTTTTTGGGTTATCGCAAATAAACAGGTGTACGATATATAACTCTTCGTCTGAGTTGTGTCCATTTGCAATATTCAAGTGGATCTGTAACACATCCACCATGTGTGTTATAGATTTAGTGTATGTAGCAACACATCGCGTTTTGGGAATACATATGGTTTTTTGATAAACCTGAAAGTTAAGCCTGGATGTGTATGGTTTTTTTGACAAACCTGAAAGTTAGGCCTGAATTTGTGTCTCTTTCAGAGGAGATCGCTCTCCAAATCCCGGTGAATCGTCCTTATTCCCTGTGAACAACGCGCCTCTTCCGATTTGATTGACTCCTCCCGGTGCCTGGTTGGCCTGTGTTCGTATCCCGGTGATAGACTAGCTCTTCGGCTAGTCATCGTGCCTATTCAAAAGGCCAGCTATAAGTTTCGAACTTCGTACTGTAAGTGCTACTCATATCCAACAGCTGACATTTCTGTTTGGAGCTGCAATTGTGTGCGTTTGTATATGTGCAGATGAGCAGTGCATCTCGCAACGCCAAAACGACGACCTCGGAACCGAAAAGGTTTGTTTTCAGAATTGTGGTTCAGGTGCTAATGTCCTTTAGCCTGTCTGTGAGGCCAGCTGGAAAGCTTCGTCATGATCACCCACTCCATCTGTTTGTGGCTTATTGAAATATATATTCCAAAGTTATTACTACTCTTGCGCGGGAGACCAGCCGCATCCTGGCAATATTTGCGCCACGGCTTTCGCTGCGAACATGATGGCATCGTCACATTAAAACTTATTATGTATATATGAAACTAAAAATAATTAGACTTACTTGAACGTCTTTGGATAGTAGCAGTGTCTTATATCACGTTTCCACGTTCGACGTGATGCCTGCTTGTTAAGGCGGGGTCGAAAAGCAACATCGAGTAAGAGCAAAGAGGTCGAAAGTGTTGTTGAAGAGCATCAGGAAACAGTGCCAGTTGTGGCCGTTCCGGAGCAGACAGCTGCGGAGGAAGTGCCTAAGATCGGAGAAGAACCATCAGTCGCGCAGCAAAACGTCAAACTCGCTGGTCAGTGATGTAGATATCCATTCTGCTATTTTGAGGATTTCTCACTTTGCCGTTTTAAAAATTGCAGAAATTGGGTCAGCTTCTAAGAATTTTATTGGTAGCAGTCTTTTTTTCTACAAGAATATGATAATGATCGCTCTGAACGACAGCTTTAAGCGTCAGAGGAATAGTTTGGTTTTAATTTCAGTTTGTTGTAATGAAATTTTTATTGGCTCATCATAAAGTCGGAAGTTTCGAAGTTTCGGCAATTTTTGCTGCGAAAAGTTGAACACTTGATAGATAGCCTTTATCATTAAAGTACCCTAATGAAGAAATTGGCTGGAATTAGAAGGGATACGCTCGGTCTTTTGCGCCGAGCTTAATTGCGATTGTTTGAAGGTACCCCCATGGCCTCATCAGATAGCGGTGTGGAGTCGTCGGCGGAGGTCGATGTTGAGATGAAGGATGGAGGATGCCGAGACGAGGCGGCGGCGTCGCCAAGCGACAGTAGCAGTGACGATGTTACGGGTACAGTGCACACGAGCACACATGCAGATGTGATCGTATGCGGTACATGTCACACACAATTCTCGCTTACCCATTTCACCGCCTTCATTGACCACAAGGTCGCGTTAATTTTGAATTAGCCAGTGTCTTTTGCTACTTCTTCTTTAGCTTATCGTCACTGGTATGAACAGCCGTGAATGTATGCCTGAGAAAGGCGCAACTGTTTAGGGCATTGGAATCTTGCAGACGAACACAGGTATGAAGAGAGGCCACTTTTTTGGTTTAAAGTACCCCCATGGCCTCATCAGATAGCGGTGTGGAGTCGTCGGCGGAGGTCGATGTTGAGATGAAGGATGGAGGATGCCGAGACGAGGCGGCGGCGTCGCCAAGCGACAGTAGCAGTGACGATGTTACGGGTACAGTGCACACGAGCACACATGCAGATGTGATCGTATGCGGTACATGTCACACACAATTCTCGCTTACCCATTTCACCGCCTTCATTGACCACAAGGTCGCGTTAATTTTGAATTAGCCAGTGTCTTTTGCTACTTCTTCTTTAGCTTATCGTCACTGGTATGAACAGCCGTGAATGTATGCCTGAGAAAGGCGCAACTGTTTAGGGCATTGGAATCTTGCAGACGAACACAGGTATGAAGAGAGGCCACTTTTTTGGTTTAAAGTACCCCCATGGCCTCATCAGATAGCGGTGTGGAGTCGTCGGCGGAGGTCGATGTTGAGATGAAGGATGGAGGATGCCGAGACGAGGCGGCGGCGTCGCCAAGCGACAGTAGCAGTGACGATGTTACGGGTACAGTGCACACGAGCACACATGCAGATGTGATCGTATGCGGTACATGTCACACACAATTCTCGCTTACCCATTTCACCGCCTTCATTGACCACAAGGTCGCGTTAATTTTGAATTAGCCAGTGTCTTTTGCTACTTCTTCTTTAGCTTATCGTCACTGGTATGAACAGCCGTGAATGTATGCCTGAGAAAGGCGCAACTGTTTAGGGCATTGGAATCTTGCAGACGAACACAGGTATGAAGAGAGGCCACTTTTTTGGTTTAAAGTACCCCCATGGCCTCATCAGATAGCGGTGTGGAGTCGTCGGCGGAGGTCGATGTTGAGATGAAGGATGGAGGATGCCGAGACGAGGCGGCGGCGTCGCCAAGCGACAGTAGCAGTGACGATGTTACGGGTACAGTGCACACGAGCACACATGCAGATGTGATCGTATGCGGTACATGTCACACACAATTCTCGCTTACCCATTTCACCGCCTTCATTGACCACAAGGTCGCGTTAATTTTGAATTAGCCAGTGTCTTTTGCTACTTCTTCTTTAGCTTATCGTCACTGGTATGAACAGCCGTGAATGTATGCCTGAGAAAGGCGCAACTGTTTAGGGCATTGGAATCTTGCAGACGAACACAGGTATGAAGAGAGGCCACTTTTTTGGTTTAAAGTACCCCCATGGCCTCATCAGATAGCGGTGTGGAGTCGTCGGCGGAGGTCGATGTTGAGATGAAGGATGGAGGATGCCGAGACGAGGCGGCGGCGTCGCCAAGCGACAGTAGCAGTGACGATGTTACGGGTACAGTGCACACGAGCACACATGCAGATGTGATCGTATGCGGTACATGTCACACACAATTCTCGCTTACCCATTTCACCGCCTTCATTGACCACAAGGTCGCGTTAATTTTGAATTAGCCAGTGTCTTTTGCTACTTCTTCTTTAGCTTATCGTCACTGGTATGAACAGCCGTGAATGTATGCCTGAGAAAGGCGCAACTGTTTAGGGCATTGGAATCTTGCAGACGAACACAGGTATGAAGAGAGGCCACTTTTTTGGTTTAAAGTACCCCCATGGCCTCATCAGATAGCGGTGTGGAGTCGTCGGCGGAGGTCGATGTTGAGATGAAGGATGGAGGATGCCGAGACGAGGCGGCGGCGTCGCCAAGCGACAGTAGCAGTGACGATGTTACGGGTACAGTGCACACGAGCACACATGCAGATGTGATCGTATGCGGTACATGTCACACACAATTCTCGCTTACCCATTTCACCGCCTTCATTGACCACAAGGTCGCGTTAATTTTGAATTAGCCAGTGTCTTTTGCTACTTCTTCTTTAGCTTATCGTCACTGGTATGAACAGCCGTGAATGTATGCCTGAGAAAGGCGCAACTGTTTAGGGCATTGGAATCTTGCAGACGAACACAGGTATGAAGAGAGGCCACTTTTTTGGTTTAAAGTACCCCCATGGCCTCATCAGATAGCGGTGTGGAGTCGTCGGCGGAGGTCGATGTTGAGATGAAGGATGGAGGATGCCGAGACGAGGCGGCGGCGTCGCCAAGCGACAGTAGCAGTGACGATGTTACGGGTACAGTGCACACGAGCACACATGCAGATGTGATCGTATGCGGTACATGTCACACACAATTCTCGCTTACCCATTTCACCGCCTTCATTGACCACAAGGTCGCGTTAATTTTGAATTAGCCAGTGTCTTTTGCTACTTCTTCTTTAGCTTATCGTCACTGGTATGAACAGCCGTGAATGTATGCCTGAGAAAGGCGCAACTGTTTAGGGCATTGGAATCTTGCAGACGAACACAGGTATGAAGAGAGGCCACTTTTTTGGTTTAAAGTACCCCCATGGCCTCATCAGATAGCGGTGTGGAGTCGTCGGCGGAGGTCGATGTTGAGATGAAGGATGGAGGATGCCGAGACGAGGCGGCGGCGTCGCCAAGCGACAGTAGCAGTGACGATGTTACGGGTACAGTGCACACGAGCACACATGCAGATGTGATCGTATGCGGTACATGTCACACACAATTCTCGCTTACCCATTTCACCGCCTTCATTGACCACAAGGTCGCGTTAATTTTGAATTAGCCAGTGTCTTTTGCTACTTCTTCTTTAGCTTATCGTCACTGGTATGAACAGCCGTGAATGTATGCCTGAGAAAGGCGCAACTGTTTAGGGCATTGGAATCTTGCAGACGAACACAGGTATGAAGAGAGGCCACTTTTTTGGTTTAAAGTACCCCCATGGCCTCATCAGATAGCGGTGTGGAGTCGTCGGCGGAGGTCGATGTTGAGATGAAGGATGGAGGATGCCGAGACGAGGCGGCGGCGTCGCCAAGCGACAGTAGCAGTGACGATGTTACGGGTACAGTGCACACGAGCACACATGCAGATGTGATCGTATGCGGTACATGTCACACACAATTCTCGCTTACCCATTTCACCGCCTTCATTGACCACAAGGTCGCGTTAATTTTGAATTAGCCAGTGTCTTTTGCTACTTCTTCTTTAGCTTATCGTCACTGGTATGAACAGCCGTGAATGTATGCCTGAGAAAGGCGCAACTGTTTAGGGCATTGGAATCTTGCAGACGAACACAGGTATGAAGAGAGGCCACTTTTTTGGTTTAAAGTACCCCCATGGCCTCATCAGATAGCGGTGTGGAGTCGTCGGCGGAGGTCGATGTTGAGATGAAGGATGGAGGATGCCGAGACGAGGCGGCGGCGTCGCCAAGCGACAGTAGCAGTGACGATGTTACGGGTACAGTGCACACGAGCACACATGCAGATGTGATCGTATGCGGTACATGTCACACACAATTCTCGCTTACCCATTTCACCGCCTTCATTGACCACAAGGTCGCGTTAATTTTGAATTAGCCAGTGTCTTTTGCTACTTCTTCTTTAGCTTATCGTCACTGGTATGAACAGCCGTGAATGTATGCCTGAGAAAGGCGCAACTGTTTAGGGCATTGGAATCTTGCAGACGAACACAGGTATGAAGAGAGGCCACTTTTTTGGTTTAAAGTACCCCCATGGCCTCATCAGATAGCGGTGTGGAGTCGTCGGCGGAGGTCGATGTTGAGATGAAGGATGGAGGATGCCGAGACGAGGCGGCGGCGTCGCCAAGCGACAGTAGCAGTGACGATGTTACGGGTACAGTGCACACGAGCACACATGCAGATGTGATCGTATGCGGTACATGTCACACACAATTCTCGCTTACCCATTTCACCGCCTTCATTGACCACAAGGTCGCGTTAATTTTGAATTAGCCAGTGTCTTTTGCTACTTCTTCTTTAGCTTATCGTCACTGGTATGAACAGCCGTGAATGTATGCCTGAGAAAGGCGCAACTGTTTAGGGCATTGGAATCTTGCAGACGAACACAGGTATGAAGAGAGGCCACTTTTTTGGTTTAAAGTACCCCCATGGCCTCATCAGATAGCGGTGTGGAGTCGTCGGCGGAGGTCGATGTTGAGATGAAGGATGGAGGATGCCGAGACGAGGCGGCGGCGTCGCCAAGCGACAGTAGCAGTGACGATGTTACGGGTACAGTGCACACGAGCACACATGCAGATGTGATCGTATGCGGTACATGTCACACACAATTCTCGCTTACCCATTTCACCGCCTTCATTGACCACAAGGTCGCGTTAATTTTGAATTAGCCAGTGTCTTTTGCTACTTCTTCTTTAGCTTATCGTCACTGGTATGAACAGCCGTGAATGTATGCCTGAGAAAGGCGCAACTGTTTAGGGCATTGGAATCTTGCAGACGAACACAGGTATGAAGAGAGGCCACTTTTTTGGTTTAAAGTACCCCCATGGCCTCATCAGATAGCGGTGTGGAGTCGTCGGCGGAGGTCGATGTTGAGATGAAGGATGGAGGATGCCGAGACGAGGCGGCGGCGTCGCCAAGCGACAGTAGCAGTGACGATGTTACGGGTACAGTGCACACGAGCACACATGCAGATGTGATCGTATGCGGTACATGTCACACACAATTCTCGCTTACCCATTTCACCGCCTTCATTGACCACAAGGTCGCGTTAATTTTGAATTAGCCAGTGTCTTTTGCTACTTCTTCTTTAGCTTATCGTCACTGGTATGAACAGCCGTGAATGTATGCCTGAGAAAGGCGCAACTGTTTAGGGCATTGGAATCTTGCAGACGAACACAGGTATGAAGAGAGGCCACTTTTTTGGTTTAAAGTACCCCCATGGCCTCATCAGATAGCGGTGTGGAGTCGTCGGCGGAGGTCGATGTTGAGATGAAGGATGGAGGATGCCGAGACGAGGCGGCGGCGTCGCCAAGCGACAGTAGCAGTGACGATGTTACGGGTACAGTGCACACGAGCACACATGCAGATGTGATCGTATGCGGTACATGTCACACACAATTCTCGCTTACCCATTTCACCGCCTTCATTGACCACAAGGTCGCGTTAATTTTGAATTAGCCAGTGTCTTTTGCTACTTCTTCTTTAGCTTATCGTCACTGGTATGAACAGCCGTGAATGTATGCCTGAGAAAGGCGCAACTGTTTAGGGCATTGGAATCTTGCAGACGAACACAGGTATGAAGAGAGGCCACTTTTTTGGTTTAAAGTACCCCCATGGCCTCATCAGATAGCGGTGTGGAGTCGTCGGCGGAGGTCGATGTTGAGATGAAGGATGGAGGATGCCGAGACGAGGCGGCGGCGTCGCCAAGCGACAGTAGCAGTGACGATGTTACGGGTACAGTGCACACGAGCACACATGCAGATGTGATCGTATGCGGTACATGTCACACACAATTCTCGCTTACCCATTTCACCGCCTTCATTGACCACAAGGTCGCGTTAATTTTGAATTAGCCAGTGTCTTTTGCTACTTCTTCTTTAGCTTATCGTCACTGGTATGAACAGCCGTGAATGTATGCCTGAGAAAGGCGCAACTGTTTAGGGCATTGGAATCTTGCAGACGAACACAGGTATGAAGAGAGGCCACTTTTTTGGTTTAAAGTACCCCCATGGCCTCATCAGATAGCGGTGTGGAGTCGTCGGCGGAGGTCGATGTTGAGATGAAGGATGGAGGATGCCGAGACGAGGCGGCGGCGTCGCCAAGCGACAGTAGCAGTGACGATGTTACGGGTACAGTGCACACGAGCACACATGCAGATGTGATCGTATGCGGTACATGTCACACACAATTCTCGCTTACCCATTTCACCGCCTTCATTGACCACAAGGTCGCGTTAATTTTGAATTAGCCAGTGTCTTTTGCTACTTCTTCTTTAGCTTATCGTCACTGGTATGAACAGCCGTGAATGTATGCCTGAGAAAGGCGCAACTGTTTAGGGCATTGGAATCTTGCAGACGAACACAGGTATGAAGAGAGGCCACTTTTTTGGTTTAAAGTACCCCCATGGCCTCATCAGATAGCGGTGTGGAGTCGTCGGCGGAGGTCGATGTTGAGATGAAGGATGGAGGATGCCGAGACGAGGCGGCGGCGTCGCCAAGCGACAGTAGCAGTGACGATGTTACGGGTACAGTGCACACGAGCACACATGCAGATGTGATCGTATGCGGTACATGTCACACACAATTCTCGCTTACCCATTTCACCGCCTTCATTGACCACAAGGTCGCGTTAATTTTGAATTAGCCAGTGTCTTTTGCTACTTCTTCTTTAGCTTATCGTCACTGGTATGAACAGCCGTGAATGTATGCCTGAGAAAGGCGCAACTGTTTAGGGCATTGGAATCTTGCAGACGAACACAGGTATGAAGAGAGGCCACTTTTTTGGTTTAAAGTACCCCCATGGCCTCATCAGATAGCGGTGTGGAGTCGTCGGCGGAGGTCGATGTTGAGATGAAGGATGGAGGATGCCGAGACGAGGCGGCGGCGTCGCCAAGCGACAGTAGCAGTGACGATGTTACGGGTACAGTGCACACGAGCACACATGCAGATGTGATCGTATGCGGTACATGTCACACACAATTCTCGCTTACCCATTTCACCGCCTTCATTGACCACAAGGTCGCGTTAATTTTGAATTAGCCAGTGTCTTTTGCTACTTCTTCTTTAGCTTATCGTCACTGGTATGAACAGCCGTGAATGTATGCCTGAGAAAGGCGCAACTGTTTAGGGCATTGGAATCTTGCAGACGAACACAGGTATGAAGAGAGGCCACTTTTTTGGTTTAAAGTACCCCCATGGCCTCATCAGATAGCGGTGTGGAGTCGTCGGCGGAGGTCGATGTTGAGATGAAGGATGGAGGATGCCGAGACGAGGCGGCGGCGTCGCCAAGCGACAGTAGCAGTGACGATGTTACGGGTACAGTGCACACGAGCACACATGCAGATGTGATCGTATGCGGTACATGTCACACACAATTCTCGCTTACCCATTTCACCGCCTTCATTGACCACAAGGTCGCGTTAATTTTGAATTAGCCAGTGTCTTTTGCTACTTCTTCTTTAGCTTATCGTCACTGGTATGAACAGCCGTGAATGTATGCCTGAGAAAGGCGCAACTGTTTAGGGCATTGGAATCTTGCAGACGAACACAGGTATGAAGAGAGGCCACTTTTTTGGTTTAAAGTACCCCCATGGCCTCATCAGATAGCGGTGTGGAGTCGTCGGCGGAGGTCGATGTTGAGATGAAGGATGGAGGATGCCGAGACGAGGCGGCGGCGTCGCCAAGCGACAGTAGCAGTGACGATGTTACGGGTACAGTGCACACGAGCACACATGCAGATGTGATCGTTCGTTTTTTAGTTCATCCTTAAGTTTTGGGGGAAGGGGGGGGGGGCAGAGAGAAGGGGGCATATACCCCTTTTGTCCTAATTTTTAGCGCAATTTGAGTGTCCTTTATTATTCATCGTTACGAGGCTTTGATTCTCTTCTCTTCATTGTAAGTAATGTCTATAGCCCCGAACTACAGAATTCGGCTTTTGTTGAGCTGACTAGAGTGCAATAGTGAAGTGCGATATAGGCACATATGGATGTATACGGCTCTTGAACATATTTTTAATTTATAGTTGTTATTGCTGAAGCTAATGTTTCACAGTTAGACGTTTTGTTCGTAAACCATGTGTATACTACGGATCATTGAAAGTGTACGAAGATTTCGCGTCATTTTTTTTTCTTTTGTGAATTGAAACATATATCATTCTGTTTCACAGTATCATCTTACAGCATAATTCAAGTCGGAGTATATAAAGGAGAGACATAAGAGGGCGTATGGTGGAAGAAGATAGAAACAATTACGTTATTGTCAAGTTTTTAATCGCTTTCGTTTGATATTCTCTGAAGTATCGGATCGGAACACATACAAAAGGCGCTCGCATCCCAACACACTAAGCGGTCGAAGCTAGCGTGGTTCGCATGGGATAAGGACGAAAAAGTAAATGGAACATTTGTTATTTTTTTCTGTTCTCATTGATGTTTCTATTGAGATGTTTTATCGAGTTTCTAACAGCAGAATGTTGTTAAGCATAAACGGTTTTTGTGGGAATCACATTAAATATGTGTTTCCAGTTGTAAGCTTGAGCATTTTGGACATCCGGCTTCCGTAACTTACTGAGAGTCGCTTCAAGACCTAAGTAAGCTTAGAGGAATAGTATTCACTGCGTTAACTTTATTACGTTGTTTCATTTCATCCATAAGCGATCATATATATATACATATATATCATCCTTTCAAGTATGGCATATATATATGTATATATATATATATACATATATATATGTATATATATATATATACATATATATACATACCATCCTTGAAAGCCGTATAATTCGCCTTCGGAAGTAATATCTGTATTGCGCCTTCTTCCGATTTGCGAGTTCCATCTGCTTTTATGCGAACTGCACATTATCATTCTCGAGGTTCATACTTTTCGGTTAGCGTTCCTGGTAAAGTCAATTCACATATTTCTTTTTTTTCAAATGTTTTCAGCCTCTGCTTTCATGTGTTTGCTTTTCTCGTTCCTCTTATGGATGCATTCATCCCTTACACTCCCTTCTCCCTACCTCCCCTCCCCCCTTCCTTGCGATCCTTACGGAGAAAAAAGCAGAGTAGTAATGACGGAGGTTGTTACTACTATTGTTTTTGGGTTATCGCAAATAAACAGGTGTACGATATATAACTCTTCGTCTGAGTTGTGTCCATTTGCAATATTCAAGTGGATCTGTAACACATCCACCATGTGTGTTATAGATTTAGTGTATGTAGCAACACATCGCGTTTTGGGAATACATATGGTTTTTTGATAAACCTGAAAGTTAAGCCTGGATGTGTATGGTTTTTTTGACAAACCTGAAAGTTAGGCCTGAATTTGTGTCTCTTTCAGAGGAGATCGCTCTCCAAATCCCGGTGAATCGTCCTTATTCCCTGTGAACAACGCGCCTCTTCCGATTTGATTGACTCCTCCCGGTGCCTGGTTGGCCTGTGTTCGTATCCCGGTGATAGACTAGCTCTTCGGCTAGTCATCGTGCCTATTCAAAAGGCCAGCTATAAGTTTCGAACTTCGTACTGTAAGTGCTACTCATATCCAACAGCTGACATTTCTGTTTGGAGCTGCAATTGTGTGCGTTTGTATATGTGCAGATGAGCAGTGCATCTCGCAACGCCAAAACGACGACCTCGGAACCGAAAAGGTTTGTTTTCAAAATTGTGGTTCAGGTGCTAATGTCCTTTAGCCTGTCTGTGAGGCCAGCTGGAAAGCTTCGTCATGATCACCCACTCCATCTGTTTGTGGCTTATTGAAATATATATTCCAAAGTTATTACTACTCTTGCGCGGGAGACCAGCCGCATCCTGGCAATATTTGCGCCACGGCTTTCGCTGCGAACATGATGGCATCGTCACATTAAAACTTATTATGTATATATGAAACTAAAAATAATTAGACTTACTTGAACGTCTTTGGATAGTAGCAGTGTCTTATATCACGTTTCCACGTTCGACGTGATGCCTGCTTGTTAAGGCGGGGTCGAAAAGCAACATCGAGTAAGAGCAAAGAGGTCGAAAGTGTTGTTGAAGAGCATCAGGAAACAGTGCCAGTTGTGGCCGTTCCGGAGCAGACAGCTGCGGAGGAAGTGCCTAAGATCGGAGAAGAACCATCAGTCGCGCAGCAAAACGTCAAACTCGCTGGTCAGTGATGTAGATATCCATTCTGCTATTTTGAGGATTTCTCACTTTGCCGTTTTAAAAATTGCAGAAATTGGGTCAGCTTCTAAGAATTTTATTGGTAGCAGTCTTTTTTTCTACAAGAATATGATAATGATCGCTCTGAACGACAGCTTTAAGCGTCAGAGGAATAGTTTGGTTTTAATTTCAGTTTGTTGTAATGAAATTTTTATTGGCTCATCATAAAGTCGGAAGTTTCGAAGTTTCGGCAATTTTTGCTGCGAAAAGTTGAACACTTGATAGATAGCCTTTATCATTAAAGTACCCTAATGAAGAAATTGGCTGGAATTAGAAGGGATACGCTCGGTCTTTTGCGCCGAGCTTAATTGCGATTGTTTGAAGGTACCCCCATGGCCTCATCAGATAGCGGTGTGGAGTCGTCGGCGGAGGTCGATGTTGAGATGAAGGATGGAGGATGCCGAGACGAGGCGGCGGCGTCGCCAAGCGACAGTAGCAGTGACGATGTTACGGGTACAGTGCACACGAGCACACATGCAGATGTGATCGTATGCGGTACATGTCACACACAATTCTCGCTTACCCATTTCACCGCCTTCATTGACCACAAGGTCGCGTTAATTTTGAATTAGCCAGTGTCTTTTGCTACTTCTTCTTTAGCTTATCGTCACTGGTATGAACAGCCGTGAATGTATGCCTGAGAAAGGCGCAACTGTTTAGGGCATTGGAATCTTGCAGACGAACACAGGTATGAAGAGAGGCCACTTTTTTGGTTTAAAAGAAAACTTAATGAGAAACTTTATTGAATTTTGAAGTTTTTCCATTTGAACGCTTCATATAAGGAGAGGGTTCATTCCGCGAAGTTACTCCGGCTACAACCCCCCCCCCCCCTACCCTTTCCATCTCCCCTTTCACTCATTTCTTCTGCCTCTAGTTAGCAAGGTCTTTTCAGCTCCCTCAGAGCGATCGCGTTAGTGTTAGTTGCAATGTTTTCATGGTCTAAATGCGACTGAGAAAAGAAAAATGAATTACAGGCAACAAGATGCGACGGCAAGCAAACGCCATCAGATGAGATGCTTGTAGACTCTCCACCAGCACGACATAGTGAGATGTTTCGGCCAGCTCGACGGCGGCATACACCTGTGCCTCTTTATGGACAACTTATGGTAAGTCATAGCATATCGTGAAATGCATTTTCATCGATCCTGACTGAAATTTTCTCGTAGCGATATCATATTTTATCTGAAAAACCTCGAATATTATGACGACTTGAAATTCTCTTATGTTTACGAATTCTTCCTCACTTATTATTGATAAAACCTGACCTTTGCGGATTACTGAAGCATGCTGATAGTTGAGTGCTGGGCGAATCTCTCGGTCTTTGAATAGCATTTTTCACTGCAGCTATTTCGTCGAAGAACCAAAATTAATGATTGACGCTATTTTTCATGCATTGTCATTGTTTTCCGAAGCGCTGTAATTTAGATTATGAAGCAGAGTCAAATTTAGGAATCTTCTGAATCTCGTTCTCCGCAACCGTCGTCGGCCAACGCCGAAATGCTGCTGTCAATACCGGAAGGTGGTTGCAGAAGATATCGCTCGGATGCAACTACCGAAACCACTGACCTCAGTAGGTTCACTCCTTCAAAACTGGCATGGAATGTTATGCGAGCTGAATTGAGTCTGAATGATTATGCACATGAAAATGATGACGTAACGAGTGCTTAACAAATGACTTTTTCTCGCAAATACCTTTTTTTCCACTGTCAGCCAATTAGTATCAAGAGATAAATACTGTTTTTTTAAAGTAATAAATTGTATCAGATTTATGGAACCACAAGAGAAGAAACGCTATTTATTCGGAACCCAGGGCTACAGAATATATTGTAGCTTGTTCCGATGGAGTGAAATAACAGTGAAGTTTCGACTCATCAGGCTTAGGATGTTCCAGTTCATGAAGCAATTGATTCTAGAAGTGAAACAGTATGTGGAAAGGGGCTTCTGTTAGATGCTTCATGGCGCCATGTGATCTCGGTTGGGTTTCTTTTCAGTAGAGGTTCTCGTTCAACGAATATATGCCTCCTGCACTCTTCCATTTCTAGAACGCGGATTAGGTGAATTCGATGATTTTGTAAAAAGAAACATGCACGCTTCAATCAGTTGACAGTAGCAGCTGTTTCGTCACATCGAAAAGAATTGTAAACTACTGTGCGATCTCGATTAAATTTTTGTGAAGCGGGACTATCGTAAGCCGCCTGGTCTCTACTGGATGTTGTACGGTATTCCTCTTAAGACTTTCATTAAAAAGTACTGTCCCATTGCTTAAATTCCACTTGACAAATCATGCTTGGGAGTTGGAATCATGTTGACTTCGCATTCCACTCTTCCTTTTTATAGTAAATTTTCCATTTCTGATTAGTAGTTTTCCATTTCTGATTAGTGTTACTTTATCCTTGTGGTCTTGAAGCGACCTTAACAGTCCCTCATAACCGTGTGGTAGTAGTATGCGTCATTGTGTCGTTGAGACGATTGCATTGCATTTTATGGTTTCAACGACGGCTGTAGGCAATATTCGCGCTTGTTGACGTCTTCCGGTGTTCGTGGCGTTACGCAATCGGCTATTGAGGTTTGCGTAGCGCAAACGTTGCATGCCAACAGCACTTTTGTGTTTTTCGCCCATTCAGTGGTTTGTTTGTTTTGTGGATAGCCATCATCATTCTTTGCTGCCCCCTTCCTCCATTCCTCGTCCAACACACAACTCCACCGTTCGCTTTCTCATCAGCGCTCCATGGAAATGCTAAATGCATTACGCAATAACACAAAACGCAGTTGCCGATCAGCAACAAAAATAAGTTTATGAGCGTTGTATAAGTTGCAATAGCGGGAAGAAACGGGG
>JPKZ01001875.1:198713-214906 GCA_000803305.1 Toxocara canis
AGTCATGTATAATGTCTTTATATCGATGTAGCGCAGGACAAGCATGTGCGTTGGTTGTTTCATGACGAAATCCCATTCGTTGATTACAGAATATGCACTGATGAGGATTCATTGGTACAAAAACCAGAGTTTAGCTGATAGTCGTTGGTTGCGGTTGACACTACCATAATTATTTTGTATCCCAGCTATCCATCGAACCAAGACCATCCATCTAAATTTTCCCAAAGGATATAGGTCAAACTTGCCGTAGTTCGAGCCAAATCAAAGGGCGTTTCCAGCCTTATGAAAGTTTCGACCTGCAGAGCCAACATTTCTTTTTTCGCTATTTCAGTCAGACAGGAATTACAGCTTCCTCTTGCACTTTCGAAAGAGCAGTTTTTTCGCATCTGACTACCGCATTTTGCAAGTGCAAGATGAAAGAATTGAAATTTTGCAGCGCAATATCTTGTTGAATGCTGAATTATGCTATGTGAGCACTGCCTCGGCCAATGCAGCCCTCGATTGCGACTTTTCTGCATTAGACGATACTCTAAGTTGAAGCGGTCATGGCAGTTGAAGCGGTCATGGCCAAGACCAATAGGACCGAATGGGAGATGCGCACCGCTTAGAGACGCTGTTTTCATTTACCGGTTTTAGGTTTCCATTTTTTTTTGTTTTTTTCCGCTCTCCAAAGAGCATCACTGAATTTGCTGCCGCTCGAGATTCACGCACGTCGCGTACTCTTTGCAAAGACGAATCTGAAGGCCATTTGAAGGTCGTTCGCAGCTCTATGGGTCATTCTGTTCGATGCATTGGTCAGATGACGAATTTCAAAGCACGGCGAAGGGCGTTCAAAACCACCTCCTCCCCTTGGCCATCTGATATTCACTCCTTACGGAAATTTATGAGACGATAAGACTCGAAAAGACATTGTGAGTGCGCCCTATTAGAAGACTATTTGCAGCTGTCATTCATTTCGGCTACTCAACATACCTTTTACATTTCACCGATAGACAAACGTCTACACGCTGCCAGTCTCTTCACGTTAATAAGTTGTGAACAAAAGGAGTGAGCGATGTAGTTGTCTTGCGTCAAACGAATAAATATATTGCTGTTATTTCCATTTCTTGGATGCTATTAATCTCATAGCATATCACCATGGTGCTACTATTCTTACATTAATTATATGGTTTGCTTCTATGTGAATTTGAAATTGTTTTTTTAGACCTAGTAGACATGGTTATTAAGGAAACTGATGTAGAGGTTACAGCTATATATAACAAATCGAACTAGGTTGGCTTCTGCTTTGTTTAGCTCTTTCATAAGTTTGGATTCTCAATCCAATCGAAGTGATCTGAGTTAGGATTACTTCCATGGGAAAGCGTAAACGAAAGAGCGTTTAAGAAAATTACTTAGCCGTTGTAAAAGAGATGCAAATTTCTTACTCGTTGTAAAAGAGACACAAATTACTTACCCACTGTAATAGAGACGCAAATTACTTACCCATTGTAAAAGAGACACAAATTACTTACCCATTGTAAGAAAGACGCAAATTACTTACCCATTGTAAAAGAGACGCAAATTACTTACCCGTTGTAAAAGAGACGCAAATTACTTACTCGTTGTAAAAGAGAGGCAATTGTGAGTTTTTAACAAAATCTTAATGTAAGTCCTTTTGACCTTATGTATTTGTTTTTGTTGCATTAAAATGGGCGTAATGTGCGGTCTATTTTCTTGCCTTTTGCTTCAGTTCTCTTTTTTTTTCATGGCTTACGTCTGCATTTTTTTTTGCTTGGAAGTTTTCGATCTTTGAATAATGTTAAACGCGTTCTCAAAGTGAAAGTCATTTATCTCTTTGCAATGCTCGGTGAAAGAATTCACGTGGCCATTTGCCGATATTTTGCAAAGCGTTTTCATTGCAAACATTTTTGAAAATAAATGCCTGGAACTGGAAAACTTTTCATCAAAATTTGATTGGTAATTAATTACATAATTCTTAATCAATTCATATTTTGAGTTCATATTTGAATAAAATTCGCTTTTACATATACTTAACATTTTCTTTTATTGTCTCCAGTTTGAATGTGTCGTAAAGCGATCAATTATCGAACGATCGATTTTTATCAGCAACTCGTTTTGTTATCGATTGTAAACAGCTACGAATTGAACTTCATAGACGATTGATTAGCTTTATGAGTACTGATCGGATATTCAATAGCAACTAAATAGAAGTAACTCTACATAATTTAAGTGTCGAAAGAGGTGGTTATTTATTGACTTAAACATTGACAAATTTATTGACATAAATATTGACAAATTTATTGGCATAAATATTGACAAATTTATTGACATAATTATGTGATACTATACTCGTAAGAACTTACATGTTGTTTGATTCAGTTGATGAATCAGCTCCTGAATTTAAGATCAAATTTATGTCTTTCAGGTCACTCTAAGATAAAATACTGAGGAATTACTTGTGAAATAGTTCTTTAACTAGGTGCTGAAACGTTCCTGTTTTGAGCATTTTTTTTTGTTGGAACGGAGTCGAAAATTCCATTCATCAATTCTTTCAATTCTAAGGAAAATAAACTTCGTTCTCGTTCTTGGCGTTTTCACACCTTTTCTATTTGAATTGTTCCACTTCGGTCATATGCAGTAGGTATTTTATTTTCATAGGTTGTTCCACTATTTTCTTGCAATCAGCGATTTCTTTCTAAATTCACAGCATAAAATATTGTTGTGTAATGCGAGTTAAAAGTAAGTATATGGCAGCTGAATTGTTTGATGAGGCTCACCGAGAGTTTCTTGGCTGGTTTAAATTAGCAAATGGGATTGAGCGAAAATCAAATAGTTTTTTTTTTGCGAGGTGAACAGATTCGGTTGGTTTTGCGGAAGAACGAGCACTGTCATTGTGGACATTAGAAGGCATCGCAAAAGTGAACTAGCCGCTCAACGTTCTCGATCGTATTTGAAAGGTTGTCCTTTTTGAATAAAATTCGCTTTTACATATACTTAACATTTTCTTTTATTGTCTCCAGTTTGAATGTGTCGTAAAGCGATCAATTATCGAACGATCGATTTTTATCAGCAACTCGTTTTGTTATCGATTGTAAACAGCTACGAATTGAACTTCATAGACGATTGATTAGCTTTATGAGTACTGATCGGATATTCAAATGATTGTTCTCTATTTGCCACATCTTAGGACGTTTGTTTATCGTCTGTCAATAATTAATTAGTCGCATGGAAAAGAGCCCATATGAGATTATGTTTGCAATTTGGCTCTTTTTCGGGATTTGTTTTGAGAAGTGTTCTTGTGTTCCGTTTAATCATTCCACATTATCATTTCACTAAGTAATGTTGATATTATCCCCGATTGTTAGGATATCTCTGACGTTTTTAAAAACTAATATTTGTTGATTTTTGAACGGTTATCATGCATTCGCGTTGATGATCAATCGATTATTGAGTACAAACAGTGGTATATATATATATATATATATATATATATATATATATATATATATATGTACAGATATATATATGAACGAGCACTGTCATTGTGGACATTAGAAGGCATCGCAAAAGTGAACTAGCCGCTCAACGTTCTCGATCGTATTTGAAAGGTTGTCCTTCTCGTAAAGTACACACCGAATTGGAATTGAATGAAAATCAGGCAACCATCTAGAGAGGGTAAACAACGAGGTGAGACGAAAAACGCTCATCTTGCGTTCCCTCGTTCCTTCTTTCATGCGGGATATGCCAGCCTCTTAAAAGTGTTTCTCTACATCGGTGATTGGGATGAAAACGGTTTTAAACATCAAAAAAAAATGAGCAGCATGTATTTGTATGGGACACGAATATACAGATAGCGTGAATATTTAGAGACTTTGTATATGGAACAAACTTAAAATCGAAATGAAACAGACTTATTATTTGGGTTTTTGATTCCAAAAAGTTTTGTCAGTATTTAAATATATTTCGCAAAATATACATAGCGGTAGTTTCTGCAAAAAAACCTTAGAAATCAATCATCCTTACCATTTTTTCGAAGAGAACCTTTCCTATTACTCTAACAAAGAGAAGAGCTTTTTTTTTTCCAAGGAAGCTTTTCCTATTTCTGAAAACACTTATTACCCAAGTAGAATTCTAAGAAATGTAGTTCAACAAACTGCTTGTCTTACTTGTAGGGCGAGGTACAGTAGCCATAGCAATTAAATGGTAGATGTGTAACACCAGTTACCGGACTACTGTAGCGTCGTTATACGAATTATATGAATACACAGCTATCGCTAAAAAACGAAACGTCTCAGAAATTTGTTCATTGTCTTCTTGAGAGATTCGTTGTCATTGTCGGTGTTTTCAGTGATGAAATAATTTTTATGAATCGGATTGATTGGCATAGGCCGTGTTCACAAAGACCGCTAACTTTTTTATATTATGCTGATGGTGCTAAGTGATTAATCGTTGACAGTAATAGTGCGGCAGTTCTCATCTATTTGTATGAAGGAAGGGCTTTCGGACATTTTGTAATACTTTCAAAAGTTGTCAAAAGTAGTTGTCAACGCATAGAAAAATTACTGCATAATGCGCATAAGAGCTATCGATCAACTGAATGAATGCTCTCAAAATATTAAGATTTTACTGCTCTTTCTTTACATTGTTTTTCTTCTACCCGATTATGGCATTCTTCCTTATCCTATACGAATTCCAGAATCATCATGTACCTTCAATTTCGGACGCCAACCAGACTTCAGTGTCCAAAATTTTGCCATATCAAATACAAATTGTTGCCCAAAATTCGCCAAATGTCAGAGTTTCAAATGTCATATTATTCGAGTCGTTGGTATAACGCTTGCGTTTTTGTTTGGATATTTAGCGAAACGTCTAAGGCATGTACCTACCTTTTTTGGTTTATCACTTTATTTGTTTGTAATTGTCGGATATTTTGGAGATGCAAATTACACTCTCGCTCGAGCTTAAATTCATCCCACTATAAGTAGAAAGCATTATAGTATATACCATCCTTTTGAATACCACAAGCAAAGCTTATGGCACAAACTGTTAAGTGTTTCTTGTTGAAATCGTCTATTTCGCTTAATGATTTTCATCTTTCCATTGTTATCCGAAATTTTTATTTTATCACTTATTTTATCACTTCTAAGGCATAAAACTGAAAAAAATATTTTATTTTATCACTTATCATCAACTTTATTACTTTTCAAATTGTTTTTTCTGCTACCTGACGACGGTTTTTTACTATTAAAAATATGAGCATACGCAAGGAAAATTGGGATGGAATGTGATATAATCACTATAACGTATATTCTTTGTAGACTATCCTGATGGCTTCATTTGTTGATGTTTGGGCCAGGTGTGAGGGTGGTGAATGTGAGCAGCTTATGGGACGCTTTCAGCGGATGTTTGGCTTTTTTTATGGCATGATGATTTAGAGCGGAAAAATAGCATACAAAGAAAGGAAACAGCAAACACGAGAAGCCGACGAATGAGCGCAGCTAGCTAGTTTTTGCTTCTGATTGTGATGCTTTTGTTGACTCATGCATTGCAGTTGTGCTTCCGTATCTAGTCCCTAGTGCTATTTTCGCGTCAGCGTCTAATTCTTTTGCCTCCCATGTTCTATTCTTTTTTTACTCTGTTTTCCTTCCGTTAATTTCTTTTTCGCTTCTTCGAATAGTATTTCGTCGAACTACCTCATCGCCTTGCTGAAGGCGGCTTTATCCATAACAAAGCTGCTAACATTTTGGTCGTATAACGTCCTCGTTCATTCCAGAACGCTTACTGTGAACGAAATAATTAAGGTTTTGTTTGTTTTCCTGCAGCTGTTGACATCCATATGAAAGACAGCTATAGCTATATATATATATATATATATATATATATATATATATGTGGACGCTACACGAGGCCAATCGAAATGCTCATGTAGTAAAAACTTCATGCTGAATACCAGATTCACAATTTCTAAAAATCCACTAAACATTTCATCCACTGTAATTCGATCGCTTCTCATTTGTGATCGAGGTTTTTGCTAATTTTTTTTTTCAATGATCACGTGATTTTTATCACATTTAACAACATATTATGCTTCACGTGCACCATGTGGACGATATGAGTTAGGCAGATGCCCCATGCGTCTAGCGTTTAAAGTGTATAGCACATCACTTGTACCATACGCATGATGTACAACATTCTTCTGCCTGTACTAAACTTATAATGTATTGTAGCCTCATATATACCGATTGTACCACATCCAAATGTACAAGTTCACTATTTGTATACAGGTGGCTTATTCAAAAGAAAAGGGTAATATCCTCGCGTTCTTTTTTTTTTGCAACAACTCACCATGAGCATGAGCGCATTATTTGCGAAATGAAATTTCGATGAAATGCGTTCGAACATTTTTCTCAACTGACACTGTGAGCGCGTTGAGGTGCGTTTTACCGACTGGTTCTCTAGCTTGATGGACACTGCTGTGTGTATGTATGTGTATGTGTGTGTGTGTGTACCTTAATTCGGTTTTCTTGTTTCTTTTTTTGTCATTTCTCTTTTCAAATTGCTTTTCCTCCCATATCCGGTTCTCTTCATTTCGTATGCACTTTCATTTTTCTGCCATTGAATTTGCACGCCCACTACGAATCAAAGCAAACAATCTGCGATAGGCAATATGATTACAATCAGATGCTTATATATACAATGTGGCTGTTTAAAGTTCACATAACATAGTTGGAATAGACAAAATGCTGCGTACTTTTGTTATACGAAAATTTAGTGAATTTCTTTCTAAACTTAACTTAACATTAGGTTCGAAAAAGTGAAACAGATTTCGTTATCAGTGATAAACGCATTTATTCTAGGGCGCCCAACAATTATGTTATTTTATCAGCACAAAAAAGATTTATTGTAACTGTTTATTTGGTCATTCAGGTCAACCTTATTCGACCTGTTCCTTTCCGTCCTTCAGATTTATTTCACCTGCCAATGACCATTGTAAATACTTCAGTAACGTTGATACAATTTTATATATATATGTATAAGATGATATATACAAACATGATATTTCTATATACATTTATATATACAATGATATATATTTATATATACAAAAAATATGTATAAAATGACGTCATGAAAGAGCGCGTTAGCTAGGTGATCGATTGTTAATGAAACGTTTGTTCTACTGAGGCAGTTAAAGGAACGATTCGTTAATTTATTCAGAACGACCGTTGCTTACGGTGAAAAATGTTCAATGTTCGTTTTGCGTCCTTTTCGTGCAACTTAGATGCATGGAAAGTGATTTTTAAGTGCACTGAGATTGTGTATGTTCATGATTTCAATTTCTTTTTTTGCCATAGTCCTGATCACAAAAATGCACCGATTTCAATTTTTTCAACCCCTCAGGAAATCTCCGAACAACAAGTAATACAATTTAGAAAACGAACTAAAATTCGAAATGATCTTTAAGACACGGTATATTTCCTTGCAATACTTTCGCGATCGTCGAGGGTTTCCCTTTTTTGTGTCAGATGTGTTGATCAGAGAGCGCAACTGATAGGGCATAAGCGCTTACAAGCGTTGACAAATTGCGAACAAGTTTTTTAAGACGAGTTCATTTAATGTACTCAGAAATGATTTATTTCCTATGATCAAAAGTTGGATTGATGTTGCCGAGGTCGTGTTTTTCGATCATCGGCAGCACTATCCACCGTTGCCGAAATTAATAATCTAAGACGCCCATCATCGGTTCTGCAAGGTGTCTTTTTGTAAAAGGTGAAGAAAACCAATAATTTATGCTTTTTGAAAAGGAGGAGGGGGGGGGGGTTCCGTTAATTTCTTTTTCGCTTCTTCGAATAGTATTTCGTCGAACTACCTCATCGCCTTGCTGAAGGCGGCTTTATCCATAACAAAGCTGCTAACATTTTGGTCGTATAACGTCCTCGTTCATTCCAGAACGCTTACTGTGAACGAAATAATTAAGGTTTTGTTTGTTTTCCTGCAGCTGTTGACATCCATATGAAAGACAGCTATAGCCTTTAGCCATCTGGAAGTCATGCAATTGTGAACTGCAATGCGATTTCTATAGAGCATTGTCCCATTTTCGAGTGAATCTTTGATCTTCTTAGGCAACCACAGCACTTATCAGTGGGGAACTATGTCGTTCGTCATTCCTAGTCTTGAGACATTCAGTGGTCCTAGATGGGTATATAAATTGGTACTAGGCCTATAGCAGTCGTTTGAATGATGATAGCCACGATTAGAGAGCATTCGCGATAACGTCAGTATGGTTATCCCCATCTCTTTCAGTCCTAACTGACTTTACATGGTCATTGCAGTTGCTATGGCCACGTAAAGTTGGTTATAGGGTCAAACTCGATTGCCTGTTGAACTTAACAATAAGGTATGTAGTGCGACACCGTTCGCCGACAACCGTTTCTATAGCTGGTGGCATTAGAATAGCATAAGGTGCCGTTGCGGCCGCTACTTCATTTAAAGATGGCTGCTATTTGCGCGTTTTGAAAGCAGATTTCCTTTCGATCATGGCAGTATTCAATAGACTGCGGTAGGTAAGTGTTACATGTAAGGTTTTTCTAGGTGAAAATTGTTGACATTTGAACAAGTAGTTGCGGTTTCAGTGATTTTTTTTTTTTGCAATTCAGACATGTGAATTTCGGTTGTACGAAATGAATTTTTCCTTTTGTGCAACCGAATGTCATATTGGTATATATTGGTAGAAAATGAATCCATTGTACGAGTGCATCTTAACTTTACGATAGATTCATTTACTGAGTTCCACTCATAATGAGAATGTTTTCGATGTTGAACATTTTAATGCAGGTACAAAACTCGTGGAAGGCTCAATCATCGGCTCGTTGACGTGTCATTCGTGCAGGCAGACGTGCTCCGATATTTGGGATCTCTTGAAACATGTCTTCATTGCGCATGGTCTTCGCATTTGTCAGGTTTGTATGAAGCTGTATTTACCTGCGGGCGGATCACGTTTACGTCACTCGGATAACTCAGAATCTAAATCTTTATTTAATCTTGCATGGCAAAATCGCCACTTCGGAAAATTAAGAAGTGCCGGATGTAAAATGAAAGAGGTTTTCAAAAAGTGCCGGTATGTCGAATTTAGATACGCCTCCAGTAATCACTCAACGAGCAGATTTGATCTAGCTTTGGCATCCATCATTCTATAGCGGAACTTTTTAATGTTGGAAAGTCTTACATTTTCCGACCCTATAGTTTTGCGGGTTTTGATATATTCGCTGCGGAGCATTTGCTAATAATCTGTTTGAAGTGATCGGGAAATAAACAGCGTTTAGGCGCTGAGAAGACAGGATATCACTAAGCATGTTACTAGTAAGGCGAAGAAATGGCAAGATCCGAGCCCATTACCTTCCTAACGCACAGCGACTGTGTTGAACGTTATTCTGTGTTTAAGGAGGAACTGCCTGGTTTACCATCCAGAGAGTTACCGAATGGATCCAACGTAGGTTCAACCGTTCATGGATCACAGTTGACACTGCTTGCGGCGAAGGCATCGATGCCCCCTCCTCAGTTATCTGTGGGAGACGCACTCACGCCACTTTCTTCACGCAATAAACTTGCAGGTCTTTTTTCAAAACCGCCTTCCTTCCATTTACTACCTTCGAGAGTTGTGATGAATCTCGCCCTCGTCCGATTCAACTTCTCATTTTTGAGAGTTATTATGAGAATTTTTGCTCTTTAATGATCGATTAAAATCTCAGGTAGCTATAAAGTTTATTATGATTCTCTGTGGATGTATACAGTTTTGCCATCTAAAAATAGTCTGTCCGTCTAATTTATGTTGTGTACGATAATCGGATGGTAAGCAAACTTGTCGTACTATTTTCGTGAACTTGTTCTAATCGAATGAAAAAAGCTGCACGATTTTTTGACGACTGCAGTGCAAACATTTCAGGCACAGCAGTGAAAGCGTTACAGCATTCGACCAAGAGTGGTTTCAGTTTGAATGCTTTCTGCTCAGAGCGACTAAAGGAAATCGCCGAAAAAGCGGGTATTGTCTTATACATATAAAACTATACGTATATTTATACATATATATACATATATATACATACACTATGTCCATGTATACATTACATATATATATATACATATATAGGCCTATGTGTATATACATATACATACATACATACGTATGCACACATGTACATATATGTTTTCTAGAATATATATATATATTTATGTTTTTATTTATATTTAAGATGTATTTAAGATATACGTTTTTAAGAAAAAGTGTATGTGTACTTTTTCTTCTGAAATTTTCACTCGACTTAACTGTTTCAGTTGTTCGTTATTCACGCGCACTGCTTTTTAACTATTCTTTGCGCGTTTAATGTTGAGGTTAAAAGGTTAAGAAATAAGTTTTATGCGGAAAAAAATATGTGCGCAAGCTTAGTTGCAGTTTGTTTTGCTATTGGATATTGTGTTTGACCGTTCTTCTGCATTCGAATTTTTCTTTCACTCACCGCAGCGATTCATGACCCTTTTTTTGCTGCATTATATTGCATATATACGTTTACAGGTGAATCGGCAGTCGACACGAGGACATTACTCAGCCCGCGTTCGGTTACTGCAAAGATCAACGATCAGTTGAAAGCAACAAACACAAAAAGGTCTCTGTTCCTGATTTTTTTTTTTAAAGTCTGATTGCTTAGTTCGATTTTTATTCTAGTTCCTGGAAAGCTGATATGCACATGAGAAGAGCAGGGAGGGAAAGGTGTATTAGAAACGAACACTGTCTAAGTAGAAAAAAAACAAATCAAAAAAGCGTAGCGGTGATTTAATTTGTTTGAGAGAGGTGATTTAATTAACGCAGCTGAGGAGATTGTCAACGTTCACGAGTGAGCGAAATATCTCAAATTATATATCAATGTGGGGGAAAACTTTTTACGAAATATGAGCTTTGACGGTTTAATTTTTATTTCGTGCAATTCATCTAGTGAATTTGGTTTATAGTAAATGAACGAAAATTTCTACGTTTCGTTGGATAGGGTGACTTGAAAACTTTCCTTTGAAATGCCTTTCTTTTGAAAATAACTTACCTAAGTGTTTAGTCGATTTTAATAGTACAAAAAGCTGTTGTTAAAAGGAATCAGTTTTTTGATGGTGCGGGCAGTGTTGTTTTAAACGTTGGCGAACTTTATTAAATCTCCCGCTTTGAAGTGTAGAAGTGTGCCTTTACGTTTGACACTATGCACTGATTTCTATCGACCTATGCAACCTCTTAGTAAGCTCCAGCTCACACTTAACCTCCCAATCATTTTTTCACACTGCTTCTCGCACTCCGTTACTTTTGTGAACAGTTATCGTTGAATTCCATGAAAACATAAATACAAATTTCCGTTTGTTGCTCGCATTAGCAAGTTTTGCATTTATAGAGTGCGTTATATCTATTTGTATGTATATGCATACGTTTTTTTAGTAGTTTCAACCCGGAAGCTAATTAATGAGTTGCGAAATTCGGCGATATAATCTGCACCGTCCGTAGATCACTTTCTATGTCCTGTTCCAAAATGGGCTCGCAGGTCTTTGGGGGAGAGAGAGAATTGTCGACTCTTAAGGTAGCAAAAAAATTTTGTGAGTTTTTGCAAACGATCGCATAGTAAAACAGTTTCAGAAAAACGTTTTTTTGAAGAACGACTTGTACGATTGATTGGTTTTTGAAAATATGAATGCTGTGTTAAGCTTTTATCATTATTTTTGGTTAGCTTATGAAACAGCTGCTCGAATAGGCGCAATTGTTCGAAGCAACAAATATCGTGCCAACCAGGTGGTTTGCTATCCAATTGTTTGCCGTAACATAGCCAACCCAAAATATAAGAAAACTCTGCGTTATGTTCGTTTTTGATAAGCCATTTTGCTCACCGCTAATTTAGCACATTTTAACCTGGCCTATGGACCGTTCGCTTACGCTCTATCGCGTTTATTGCGTCTTGTTATCGTTGTGAAGGGTGCATTCGTTTCCTTTCGCTCATGATGCTTTTGCGTTTTAGTCGCTTTATTGATCTCTTCCTTTGGTCATTAATGACATTCTGTCATTGTCATTATGTCATTGTGTTATGTCAATGACATAATACAAATGCAGTAATGACATAATGAAATCATAGACTTGTGACCAGTAGCAGTTGATTCATTTAAAAACGGTTTATTTATTAATCCGATCTATCTAGAAATTTATTGAGACACACCGTTCGATTATGACTGGCTACATTCTTCAACCATCATCCTCTCAGCGGTATACCTTTTTTGATGGTTGATTATTTCTATTCGAACTCATCTTAGTACACTTTTGAAGAGCTATGATTGCCTTTTCTCTTTTATGGCTGTTTTTATTTGAGATGAGCGGTGGTGGTTTTTGAACGGAGTGAAGTCGACTTGCTTCTTCTAGCCAGGATGCAGTAGCCGGTTTTGCAAAAAAAAAATGTTTCCTTTGGTTTGCGCAACATGGAGAGCTAATTTGTAGACGCCGAAAGGCCATAGCGTTGGTTGTGTCTCACTGCGTTTTACCATTAGACTTTGTTGCGATCAGCGAGGTGTGGTGTCCGTCCGGTTTAGATGGGATGCCGTCGGAGGAGATTGGTAATCGAGTGTTGCATATATTGCATCGTCATCAATAACCGGTTGCTTTTGACAATGTCCGCTCGTGTAGGACTTGATTGGTCAATTGGGACGACCGGCTAAGTGACCGCTTGTCATTCATCAGTTTGCTAAATCTCTCTAAAGCTTTTAAGTTGCTAATTGATTGAGAAGGGACATGCTCAACTTGTAATATTATTTCTTGCCAAGTATTGCATTTCCTGTAATTTACAGATAGTTGTTGGTGGTGGGAGATGGAGTTGAATGAAGTGCAGTTCCAATTTCTATCAGTCGGAAACAGACGACAATTTTAGGAGCTGCCAGAGAGCTTCCTATATGTTCATTAAGTAATTCATATGTAGTTTTGCATATCTCAAACGTCACAATCAACTAAATTTCTTATGTAAGAATATTTGCATTGTCCTGCATTCGTTTTGCTTTACTTTATGGACGTAACTACGAATGCGCTAAGGGTGGTTCAGTTATCTGTTACGTTTCAATGATTTCGATAAATTGGACAGATGATAAATAATAAATAACTATGTGAAAAGTCCTAGGCAATTGAGCGCAAACTCTTTTAGCGCAGATTTCTGGTACTACAGCCGATCTCAGCAATTCGATCTCATTCTTCAGAGCCGGACTACTCTCAATTTAACGCACGCCGTATTGATTTTTCATTTATGGCCGATTTGTACAGGCTCATTTGTGGTGTGATATTGTGCCGCTGAATCGGGAACGCAGTTTTGCCAAATTTCTGGATTCATCGTTCCGGCTTTGTCAAAGAGCGGACTGTTTCCATGCTTAGTTTCTGGGTGGAGGACAAGACCGACACAAGTGGGTGATTGAGCGATTCGATCTCATCCGTCTCTCACTCACAGTCTCAAGTTCCTGGAAAGCTGATATGCACATGAGAAGAGCAGGGAGGGAAAGGTGTATTAGAAACGAACACTGTCTAAGTAGAAAAAAAACAAATCAAAAAAGCGTAGCGGTGATTTAATTTGTTTGAGAGAGGTGATTTAATTAACGCAGCTGAGGAGATTGTCAACGTTCACGAGTGAGCGAAATATCTCAAATTATATATCAATGTGGGGGAAAACTTTTTACGAAATATGAGCTTTGACGGTTTAATTTTTATTTCGTGCAATTCATCTAGTGAATTTGGTTTATAGTAAATGAACGAAAATTTCTACGTTTCGTTGGATAGGGTGACTTGAAAACTTTCCTTTGAAATGCCTTTCTTTTGAAAATAACTTACCTAAGTGTTTAGTCGATTTTAATAGTACAAAAAGCTGTTGTTAAAAGGAATCAGTTTTTTGATGGTGATGATTCTGTTTATCGTGATACTTTTCTTTAAGAGCAGTTCCATCTCAGTTTTCTAACATATCTCGTTTAATGATGTCTGAGGATTTTTTTTTTCGGCATTTTTCATCGCCGTTTCAGATGTGCAATGCTTTGCTATGTGCGGGTCGATTAATTTCGTTTAGATATAGACCCATAACTAGTATGGCCATTTAGTAAGAGTAATGAAAATTTTTCTTCGAAATATTGCGAACTTTATGCTAGCAATTTAAACACGGATTCTTTAGACACTTTTGATATCATTGCATTAGCCAAACGCTTTATGGAAATAGTGAAGCACCGCGTAAACTAATCTTAAAAGGCGTAAACAAGTTTTCACAAACCTTTGAGTTTCAAAGCAAAAGAAAAGGAAAATTAATGAGGAATATGATTAGCTGTTGCAGGAGTTGTAATGCGGATAATACAGACGAAGAGCAGTCATCACAAAATTCGACAGCTCGTTTGCCAGCCGTAGCAAATGCAGTTGGCAGCATTGCTACACCGCTGGCAGCAGCCTCATTAGCAGCAAATGCATTGCAGCATCAACAGCAACAACCTCATAATTCGTTGCAGGTATTTTTCTACAGAGCTTAAGCATTCTCTCTCTCTCTCTCTCTCTCTCTCTCTCTCTCTCTCTCTCTGTGGAGTTTAAGCATTATGTCTCTCTCTCAAACCTTATAAATGCAAATTTTGCGTTTCACGTAATGCTGTCATTTTTTCGAAGTTCAAATTTCATATATTTTTATGGCTGTCATGAACTATCGGCTAGGGTTGGAGCGAAACGAAAATAATGCTGAAAATTTTTCACAGTTTTACTTTTTTTTTCCAACTTCGATTATTGTTGTCGCATAGTTTATTCAATGCGTTATGTTGTCGAATAATATTGTAGTTGGATTTAAGTTGATAAGCCAAGCAAGTAATTACAGTGTGTTCAGTGGGTAATAAAGGCGAGTAATAGGATCGGAATTGCTTGCTCGATATAGCTGTCAAAATTTGTCCCGAAAAAAGTTCATTATTGATAAGCGCATTTCGATTGAAAAGGTCTCTAATGAACCTTGACTTCTTAATGGTAAACAAACATAGAGCCAAGACACACAACTCTCATAGTGATATACAAACTCAGGGGATTTGTTGATGGAACACTTTCCAAGAGTTGGAGGAGTAAGTTTTTGAAATCATAAAACTTCGCATATGATAGTTAATTTTATTTGATTTATTTAACTTATTTAACTTATTTATTTAACTTTTATTTAACTTTTGATTTTATTTAACTTTTTCTGACAAATTTTCCTCCATTCGTCTGTAAATTTCTCTAAATTTTTGTTCTGTAAAAATTTATTCTAAAAAAAAAATTAAAGATTCTGTAAAATAATATTTGGTCACCACTTACTCGTATTGTTGTTAGCATACTTAATGAGCGCTTCGACGATATTATCGAACCTATCATGAAAATAACAATTTAATGCAACCATATCAAGGAGAAAGAGTTGCCCAGGCAGGTGCTTGTTTACAGCGACTCTGAGTTCACTGTATTGAGCGAATAGTTCTATTTCTTGTTATTTGTTGTTCTTTCTTATTCTTTTAACGAAAATGGATTTTTAACTGTTAGGCTAATATCGGAGAAGTTGTCGGAAATATTCCTCGATTGTTGTTCAGACCGGTCATTTATCGATCTAGTCGAGCTGCAAAATGATACAGCCGAACAGATGATCAGGTTGACCAAAAAAAAAACGATCGGTCAATTCATCTGATCAATCGATCAGTCATTTTTCAGAATATTTGGATGCAGCCGAATATGCCGAATATGCTAGCTCTAATGCAAGAGTATTATACGCAGATTTCAATGAACAACGCTGTATCTCTTCTTGGTGTCGGTAATGCTGCCGTTTCGGCATCAACAAACGGAAGTGCGTTCAACGCGGTTGCCAAGCCAACAACGTAAACTCGTTCTTCCTCTAGTCTTTTCTTTTAAATATTGAAAGATCATGCATAAGTTTTTTACAAAATACATTCGGCCACGGTGTTCTGTGATAAGCGACTTACGGCAGGGAGGGATTAGCCTGTTGCAGAACACCAGAGCCGATAGAAATGAGCGTTAAGTTGGAATCGATTCGACATTGTCAGGGAGCGCTCTGAAATGAGCGCTATGTGGCCAGGAGAAATCCCGATTTAGTCGAGAGAATGAAAAAAGTATGGGGCATCGTTCACCCATCCACCCTCCCCCCACCTCT
>JPKZ01001876.1:0-27499 GCA_000803305.1 Toxocara canis
AAGCTGAAGAGCTAAGCTGAACAGCATTGGGGATGACAATCAGCCAACAAAACAACGAATGGAAGCATTATCGAAATTGTGCTTGAAATGGGTGCTCGACCGCTGTAACAGACCTTTATTTTTCTTACACTGACAAAGAAAAACACAACAAATTTAATATGAAATGCTTATGACAGATGGTTTTCAATCCCAGGCCGGTGCATGTTCAGCCCAAATAGCTGGTTTTTGGCTCCATCCTCCCCATGAAGGCTCTTCATCTCTTCCGTCCCATTCTCTTCGTACTTTTGGTTCGGTCCAAGGCTCTTGGCTTCCTTCCTCCCATCCGCCTTTTCCCCATCCATTTTGTTGCCTGGGCGTCCAATCGTTTTGTAACTGTTCCCTGTGCTCTGGCCTAGACCATCTGTCATGTGCCCAGCTGTCCACTTGTGGTTGACTCCAATCGCCCCAACCTGGATAGTTTCCATTATAATCTTCACCATACGAGTCGCGACCTAAAGAGAAACAAGTGTTGAAATCGTCGAACCAAAACTCCGTTTAAGCATCCATTTTTGTTGATGACAGAGGTTTGGGACCATAATAAGACACAACAAAAATCGGAAAAGGCATGGTAAGTTTGGGAAAATTTGGATGTTCTGCTCTCTGAGCTCGCCGGAGAACGAACGAATGCGTCACTCACGAGACTGTGTTCTTTTTTCGCCGACCACTTCAGAGACCCCAAAAAACTAATTTAATTTATCCTCAGAAAAGCTGTCTTGCAACAGTGTTGCTCAAATTTATAAGTGAAAATGCCGAAATGGTCAATGTGAAATGCACTTCAACGAAATAGCGATGTTGGTAGCCAAAAAAAAAACTTCAAAAATTTAAAAGCGCAACTGCAAGCCCACCATTTCCGCAGCTTACTGCGATGTGCATAAAGCCTTTAGCGTCAACATTTTCAGTCCCAGATATTCTTTATGTATCTGGGACAGGGAAATGAAAATTTTTAAACTCGTAAATATCTAAATTTCTATACTGTACTGTACTTTTTATCATTGGTGATTTTATTCGCTGTCCTCTCAATTTCTACATATTGTCAACAACAAAGCTGAAAAATAACGTAAAAATTTAGACAATTCCACTTGAAAAAAAAGTTTCTTCCCATCATTGCCTTAAACCTCTTCACGTTAATATGGTAGTAGCGAATTTCCATTCTACAGTTCTCAAAATGGTCACTCCATTCTATGTCGTGGTTGTTGCAAGATTTGGAAAATACCGCGTGCATAAGCCTTGTTGCCTTCGTTGCCATAACCTCTAAGACGTCTATCGTCCCATTCTGCGTGATCGTTTGCACCAAGTTCACGTGCATCCAAGCCTCTAGCATCATTTACATAGCCATTTCCGCGCTTGCCCCATCCACTCGCTTCATGTTTATCTGAACGAACAACCTGGCCTGTTACCATTAAATCTGTTCGATACCATTAAAATCATCTCAGCTCAATGCTGGAGCCCATATTGCAATAACTCCTAGCATACCTCGATGGCTTTAGGGAAATTCGTAAGCTAAACTACTTGCAAGACACTCTTATGAAATGGACGACTCCGAAATGACGAGAAGCGCTCGGTTCCGGAAAATGTGTTTCAATGAGTTATCATCATGACGAGTTTCATATTCCAACGGATATCTGAGCTCTAATGGATCATGCGTATATGGTAAGACGAGGAAAACAAAATCGCATATCGTAAACGTCAAATCACCATTGCATGTTGAGTAATTTCTTGAAAAAAACTTAAACGAAATGATTCTCACTGGAATGCTCGCTTCCAAGGATTTGATTTGGCTCATCCAAAAAAAAGCCTCCTAATGAACAGCTGAATACGTTGTAGCCGATTTAGATTCAGACTACCATAAATTTGTGATTTAAATGATGCTTTAAACTGACAACAACTGCGGATAGACCAATGCGCTAACCGCTGGCATGATCGTTGACTGCACGGTGATGATGGTCTGCGCCAAACTTTTGTCCATGCTTCTCATCGGTGTAATATTGCTCGACGTGATATTCGGGCTGCTTATAGCGATAGTCGAAGAAACCGAATGTCTTCGCCTTTACATCTGTAATTATAAATCGCTTCCCAATCAAAACATTCATTAAGACGTCACTTTAAGAATTCTGAAAATATATGGTTCATGAAACTATCGCAATATTCAGATGCTTAGGCGTATGGGAAGAATGGGAAGGAGTTAAGAAAATTTGAGGAGAACAAAGTAAATAAAATTTTTGATGAAAATCTAACAAATAGAACTGTAAAAGCAAAAAATTTTCTGTGCCCTATGCACCAGTCAACGCGTATCGCATACCAAATTGGTATTTAAGCAAGCAATTTAAAAAATTTAGTCCATTTCAAAACTGAGTCAAATTGTTTTAGGATTTGTAAGCGCAGTAATTTAAAGATTTGTTTGCAGTTTGCAGCGCTTCACATTGTTGTAGCGAATACGTTCTACTGTCTTCTGCACTAAATTGAAAGTATTATTTCTGCTCTACGTATGTAAGTACATTGTTCGAATGGATGCACTTCATTAGGCGTTCCACTAAAACATTCATATTCCGCTAATTAAGCCTATATCAAATGGCTTATTTTTAAAGACTGGTCAATATCACGCATTTTAATTGTGCAACTTCTCACGTTTCCTTTATGCTACCAAACTACTAACTTACTATTAATGGATACATCTACCATATCGTATTATGAAATGCACATTTTAAAAGTATTTTAAACCCGAACACAAGCTTCTACGCCTTACACTGCTTTTTATCTCTTCGTTTTAAAAGGAAGCCAGGTGTTTCCAAGGATATGACCATATGATGACTGCTAGAGGGATCGTTGTTCGGATTTTTTTTTCGAATTCTCGAACGTGAAATGTGCACTTTCGATCGTGGCGTTTAAACTCTCTATACATTATATGAAATACCTGAAATCAAAATGCCTTTATTTTTCCCCTTCTGAGATATGACCGTTTGAAAAACTTGATTCATCTCTACCCTGCACTTCTCCGCCTTCTCCTTTTCCTACCCGTTCCCCTGCTGAAAAGAATTTCTAGCTATGGATGCCTGGTTTAACTACGCAAGATATTTCTGGTTAGATAGCACGAATGGCTTCCTTTTCGTTCTCTTTATTGGTCCCTTCATTTTAATTGGGAGCTCGCTTTTCAGGCGCACGTATTTATTCCTAGTTTAGTTATGTGACGGGTAGCACAAACTATCTGCGTAACCATGGGTGTGATAGAAGTATCATAGCTGAAGCTTGTAATTCGTAATCAACCTTTTCCAAGAGCGCTAGCTGTGTCGGCGTGTTTTGCCGCAGCACCTTCAGTCTCCGCGAGGGCATGTTTTCCTGCTCCGGCGGCCGAATTAACAGCGTGCTCCTCACCCTTCGCCCTTCCTCTATGATGGAATCCGGCTTGTCCCTTAGCATGTTGGCCTCGTCTCCCGTGTGAATAACCCTTATCACGATCGCCACGAGCATCTGCCCAATCTGCCTCGTAATTTTCTTTCTTCAAAATCGTTGGCGGCCCATCAGGTGACGGCGTCCACGACGTGCTATGTCTTTCAACACTTAAATCTAGTAACGTTAATATTTGATTGCCGTTTCCTTTAACGATCGATAAAAATCAAGAACAGATGAGGTGACAATCGCATAACTGCCCCCACCGACCTATTCCATAATGAGGCTTCGCTATCAAAGCGAAGTACGGAAGGCAGTAACTGCGCTATGGGAAACGCTAAAAATTTAGCAGAAAGTGTGGTGACTAGTTTTGGGATGGTTTAGAGAATAGGAGGATAAATAAGGTTAATAGCTCATCACCTAACAGACTCGATTGAACAGCTGAAACGTTTCCTTTTCCCGTCCTACATCAAATCACCCTATCAAAAACTTGCTTGTTCGTTTTCTTTTTATTCAGCTTTTGCGCTCAACACATATTTTCACGGCCATTTTGGTGGTATCAATCACATTTACGCCTCACTATCTTTCGAACTCGGAATTCGTTCGGTACTGTAAATTTGGATACTTATTACAAATGTGATATCGTTGACGGCAGTGTTGTTGCACAGACGTATTATAATCTATGCATAGGCTGTATAACCATGTGATTAATGTTGAGAACCTTGAAATGCGACGAATGGGTCCATAATCACACTATGATTATCGCTCAATAAGCCGAAACGTTGGCATAAACTCCTATGTATCGGTCGCCTCATTTGATGCATTTCAAGGTTTTTAACATTAACCATATGGTTATACCACAATGTTACAAATTGTGACTAAAGCAGTGGTAACCATAATGTTTCATCTTAAGGAATATCAAAAGGTGATTGTGGAGTAAAATACTGTTGTGAAAACGCAATCGCACATGATACAGAGTATAAATTTCTGTTTCGTAAGTCATTAGGTGACAATTTAATTGGAGAAAAGATTACAAGAAAAGAGGAAGTGTGATGAAATGATAGATATGTCGCTTTGGAGATTACCGATCGATTCGGCGAAATCTAGTGATCGATTGTAGTTTCGATCTTACGTATTCCATCGATCATAAATTGAGCTATATACGGCTAATTCAGCAGTTAAAAATTGTTGGATGATTGCGAATGAATTTATTAAATGACGTTTACAAATAATGCTTCACCTATATGATAAGGCAATATAACAAAATAATACGTTACCTCGGTATTGTCGAAACGGCCATTAAGTGAACGCAAAGTACGATGAAGAGCGGCAGCGAAGAGGATCGCATGAGTTCCTACCAATGAGAGGAGATGATTGCTGATGCTCTAGTGAAATACTGAATTCCGCAGCACGAGGCTTTTATACAGATGCAAATGTCGGTCAAAGCGTGTTTTTTTTTTTCGTACAATTGTTGTCTTCGGAACAAGATCCACACTCCTCTAATGACTGTTGCACAGTGTGAGTTTTCTTTTTTGTTACGAGAAACCGCCCTCTATCATTGCCAGTCATTTAATTGTGCTTTCATTATATGCTCACTGTTCGTCTACCCGTTCAATCATGTATCCTTATGAATGATGATGAATTACTCTCGTCAAAGCGGACCGACCGCTAACGGCTGCTAACATTCATATGTTCCGTTAAAACCATCAACGACAATTTTATGGACTCTTAGAACACATCTGTACTTTTTTGCATCTCCATCCAATTTCGATCCTAGTCAAATTGCGTCATCTTTCGATGAATTTCCCTTTTCGGATTAATCAGCAAAAGAATAGAGCTCATCAACGGTGGGGACACATCAAATAAATATTTCCTATCAAACACGGACACCAAGTCGACGACTTTGACTGTAACGGTGTATCGGGTTCCCTATCGAGATGGCTACAGCGCCTCAATCAATCTAAACCCGTTCATTCAGAATAAGGGTGGGCGAATCTCGCCCAATTCGTCATAATGTTATCAGTGACGTTCGCCCAGGAAGTGCCTCCTGACCATCTCCTATAGTCATGGAAAATTTCTCGAGCCAATGCACGTTGTTTGTGAGTGATCTGAAAATAATAATCAATCGTTGGTTGCATGATTCTGCTGTCGATTTCCATGCCGTCCAAACTGATGGCAGTTAAACGTAGCTCATAAGAAGCCCCTTATACTTTTCGCAAATTCCTCGTTATAAATACTTTCTGAAGTTAGAAGTTAGATGGCTCGATTCTTGTACCTGCTGATGAGGAAGAGGGAGAGGTGGGGGCGAGGAGATGTCCACGACCTTGGTGTGAAAATAAACCCAATATACAACCGAAACTTGCTATTTTCTTAAGTTACTTCGAGGGCGTTTAAGACTGGAAACTGCATTCTGTTTGCGAAACTGTTGCTTCGAGCACTTCCCTAAAGTCTATCTTGTTCACTACCTACCCATTTTGGAATGTTGCATCCAATTGTAGTCCTCTGTTTTTGTTTCGGACTTACAGACTGTTAGAAGCGTTGAGGAACTCTCATTGACACAGCGCTCCATATGTCCCTTGTGACACAGTCCCTTGTGCCCATTTTACCTGACCATCAAATGTTCACTTAAACATTTACAACCCTGATACTTCAGAGTACCTCACGGTAAAATTCGATCATATTTTATGGTATAAAACCGCAAGCCGCTTTTCTAACAAGCTGTCATTCCAATCGCTGAGAAGCGTGAACGTACAACCTATAGTACCAATTGGTACACAAGACGTGCTCTACAAACAAATATCATCGTGTCCAGTTGAGTTATTCGTGTTTGGAACAGTTGTCCCCCAAATGTAAGTGAAGCACAAAACGTCGCGACATTTGACAGTCCAATCGATTTTAGACCTGAATCCATTCGACTTTAGAGCTATCGCTGATTCTGTCTATTATTTTACACAGTTTGCAACCCTCGCACCTTTCTCCTATGTCCGAGCTCCAGAAATTTATCCACCGTTCCAAGTTGTTGTTTCGTTTGGCTTCCCCGAAGGGCGCAATTCATGCATTTACGTCCCTTAAGGCTTCCCTTAAGGGGGGTAATATTTATGTGAATGCCGTGTTGATCGGTATAAACTCTGTCTCAGCGTCATGTGCAATTTTCTTTATTCGCATTAATAAATACTACTCAATTCAATTCGAAAAGTTGGAAGCTCTTGTGGTACCAAGTTCGGCCGGCAGGATTCCTAGTCTCATCGCGTTCCAAGTTCTGGAGTCACAACATCACCAGAACTTGCTGATGATCACGTATTCGAAAATGTTAACACCAACACTGATTTCATGTTCCGCCACATCCATTTCTTGGATCTGCAGACCCCGAACAACCACTCATTAGTGCCCACCGCTGCGTGTCGTAAATGGATGAACGCGAGTCGCAGAAATGAATATGGCATAAAGCCGGTATTCGCGATCAGCCTGTACGATGGCTCAAGCGATGAGTTCTGGTGGAAGTTTGACTCCAAAACCCGCGGTCCTTAAAAAGGGTCGAACAACGTCAAGATCCTTCTTTCCCTTCTCCCCACTCGGCCTTTCTTACCGTTCTGCTCCCGAGGTGTTCGCAACTGTTCGCATTCTGCAACTGTCGCTTTGTCAGAATCGATCATAACATGCCTCCCACACGCGCATTTTTTTGACAGTGGTAAGGTATGTAACGGCACTCTACTGGAAGCGAAACGAACCGGGTGTGTTAACCAAATGAGAGATGGTACAGTTCAAGCACCGAAAAGCTGAACGTTAAGCCATCACTAAACACAATGGTGTACGAAAAGAATGAAAAAAAGAAAAACTCGAGTTCGTAAACAGAGATCTCGAAAGCACAACTTCACAACATCACGGCCATGTTATCATCAAAATGACTGTCTTGCCTAACATACGTTGATCAACTTATACAACAACGTCGTTCAAGAACAACTTGAAGAACCAATATGGGCAACTGCATGAGAAAAGAACACGCTTCATGAATATGTACAAGATTTCCTGAATTTGTAAAAAGAAATCTACAACGCCTGTAGTCTTCAAGAGCACCACAATACGCACCAAAATAAGGGAACAACGGACAGGTATCGAACCCCCATCGTCCTTTCGGCTCCCAATCAACCAGTAATTCCCCAATGATCGAAAACCACGTATCAACGACAGAAAATGGAGGACAAAAACAGCAGTAAATAATAGAAACTCGGGGACAATAGTTACATAACTACGGATAATGAAAAGAAATAATCTGAAAAATATATAGACAAGGTGCGCCGGAGGAAACTTACTGCCCTTATTGCGTAAGCTTCGGCTGCATACAATGAGATATTTCCTACAGACATCGACACTCGCGCATTATGGCACCTTAAGCGCTGTAAAATCTCCCGATAGCTGCATCTATCTGCGATTTCAGTACTTAAAATGCTGATCACGAGATTAATAAACAAAAAAACGTGCACGCGATCAATGAGAAAACGACAACACAGCTGTCAATTAAACCCTGCACATGAAAGAAGTCTAATTCTGTCATCTCCGTTTCCAGTCTCACCAACAAATCACGTAGAAGGGAAAGGACGATGAGATACGCATGATCAAGAAAGGACTGACTTTACAAGTGTTTCAGTTGCTTCAAGCTTGCTTGAGGCTTATAACAAATCTAGAAATCTTTCACAGCGTGAAAGGCGTGTAGATCGAGGAGGGCATTCATGTTATTTAGGCAATAACTACTGCCAGAGACAAAAAATAGATAAGAGGTGCGCCTCTTTGTGAAATTAGGAAAGAGAGCACTTATATGAAAGCTAAGTTTAGTAGATGGCTGTATGTATTCAGTGAGAGATTTCTAACAATTTTTTAACATGTTAGAACCTGCGTACAGCGGGAACGCAGGGGACCTCGAGTTGAGACATATCGGTATTTGAAACTGGCCCCTTACCATGTTCCATTTCAGCTTCTCTACAGAAAACCTCGATCTGCTTACGCTGACAAACAAACATAACGTAACTGGGGAAATGAAAATGCATATAAGCTGCACGCTTGTATGTTTATAATGCAACTGAGCCTATACAGCCGCGGTGAGAAGGAAATGAGCCGGTTAATAAACCTCACTTAATCAAAAGCACACTTAGTCTAGTCATCATTTGCCGACAGAAATACTGAAAGTTTCCCTAATAACCGCTAGAACACTAGCCGTAAGTATAACGATCTCGAAATAAAAAATAAAATCAATTACCATAATCCATGCTTCTACCATTTCTCTGAAACGTTTCCATAAAGACGTATTACAATCACTCCATAAAGGTAAGTTCTCCCCTCCATATGCGCACACTAAGATGGAATTTGGAACACCTGAAAATTGAACGATGCGAAACAAAAAAGACCCCTGCTGAGATCGAGTGGTGCACACATGGAACGGAATAGATCAGTGAAAAAAAGTTCGAAGAGTCTAGCTAGCTGTCTAAGAAGGCACTGTCGCCCGACGAACCAGAAACGTCGAGCAATCGTCCATCTGGTCCATTCGCCGCGCGATGCACTGTGCTCACACCCAACACTTCCTCAGCCGTTTTTAAGTCAGCTACAGGCTGAAAAGATAATTGCCCTATAAAGCAAACGGTGAAAAAAAAGAAACAAAAAAAAAGTGGAAAGATCTTTAAAGTGGGACGAGATGCGGATGAAGAGAAAAAAAAGGAAAAGGAAATGAGGTCGCAGACTGAAAGCTTCTGAGAACTGCAGATGGCTTGTTCAAACCAACAAAACAACTGGTGATCATCCCATTCGGTAACCTCTCTGCGTTTGATCACTTCAAAAGCCTGTCGATCTAACCTTTGTACAGGGGGAAGCTTTACGAGATTTTATCGGTGATCGCTTCTCGCTGGCGCTCTCCAAGATGGTTCTGTGCGACCTGCTTCTGTGCGATGAAGACCTCTTTCGCGGTGAGCGTTTCTTCTTGGAGGGTGGTGATACAGAAGAATGCTGTTGCTCAATAGCCACTAGAGGTTCTGCGAATCTGCAGTGCAAATACCATAATCAATGTAATGACATGCGAATGTTGCAAAACAACGAGAGGAGTACCTAATCTTGCGCTATATATACGTGCGCAGTTTCTGTGAGGGAAGCGAGGAGGGAGGGGAAGGAGGGAAGGGAGAGACGGGCAATGGACTGAGAGAGAGAGGGGAAGTGAGGTCCACTTGTAAATCAGCGATAAGCTGAATAAAAATTTCGGAGATCCTTCAACATACCAATATTCCGTAAGAAATTGTGCTTTAACAGCTGTCGGCAGCGAAGAATAAGAATTAAAAGCGAGTTCTTCGACTAAAGATGCTGCCCTCATGCATTCGAATGATGCTTGTTTTTACCCAAACCTCACCCACCACATAAGATGATACAACCTTGCATTGGAAAAAGCGCCGTCAAAGCAAAACGAATAATCGAAAGGTGCACCCTGCTCTACAACTTCAGACTCTCAACTCATGATTTCAGGCCATATTCGGATGAACACAGGTGTGGCTCGTACGGAGATGGCATTTAAACGGAATTCTCAGTCCTAAACGGCCGGAAGGAATTTCTAAACCCTCTTCCTCCCTCCAAACTTTGAGAAAGAAAGGTGGGAAACCTCCGCTCCAGAAAACAACATTGAGAGCAGCTGATCGATTTGACCTAAAATATGACTTGCACGAGAAGAAATAAGTGTTTTAAGGCATGAAACTCAGTAATATAAGACCAGTTCAGGAAGCCGTGCGATCCTTCCAACTTGAGAAATCTCTTGAATTTTGGATGAATTTACTCTTATTTGACGCGGCTCATTTGGGAACGCTTAAATGTCGCTTTTATGCGATAACCCGTTCTGGAGTTACGAGCACCCGAAGTTCCCGATCCCTTGCACAGGACCATTTGATGGTAAATATAGGTCTAACATCATTTATGCGGAACTGAACAGCTTATTTCGTTTTTTTTTTTTCCATTTTGTTCTTCCCTTGTAATGGATCTACTGCAGCCAACTGCTAAACAAGCCTTGCAACAGTCTCCCCTAGGGTCTTCGAAAACAGTCAAAGAGACGCATCAGCCAAATGCATCCACAAAAATACAAATGTACTAAACGCGAAAATATCCAAATTATAAAAAGTGGTGGGAGCGCTATTCATTGTAAAGACTCAGCAACTCCAAGTAATGTCACCTGGATTCAGCACCAATTCTCTGATTAAAAAAGGCCCTGCTAAACGACAAGTTGCTTAGTACGCTGCAATTCGTGGTTGGGAGGTGACTTTCAGCCAAGGATTTGCCGAAACGTAAAAACAGAAAAACGCGTGAAATACATTTATGAATTCGTGGCAAAAAAATTCTGCCACAAAAGCCTTTATGTTTTTAACGACATCTATTTCCTTCTGATATAAATATCGCAAAACAGCAGTGGATACGCTGATACGATAGGGCTTGGCAATTTCGCTCACACCCTCTCCGGTCTAGCGACTTCAAAAATCTTTAGCTTACCCAGGAAAACTTTCCAAAAAGCTATGAATAACAAAAAAATTATAGTCGATCTGTCATAAAGCCAGGGTAAAAGTCGATTTCTAATTAAAGTGGTGCTGTCAATTTAAATCCTTTAATAATAAATTTAATAATATCATGTTCTCGCCGAGTCCGAATATATGTAGCTAGCTCATTGTGTAGGCGACCAGTCAATATACACCTGGAAATGGGCGCATACCTTAATGTAAAAAGTTACCGATACTGTCTAGTACCAGAAACAGTTGGTGATTCAGACGCACCAATCTATAAAAATCTAAAAGCCAAATTCAGAAAAGCAAGACTGTCCACCTCATAACGCCCTCCTCTTCCCTGCCTCAGCCATTAAAGCGGCGGCGGTGCCCGACGAAGAGTAAAAAGAAAGAACTCGAGAAAACAATGCGCGGCGAAAAAAAACGAAAAGAATAAATAACAGTAAAAAGACTGAGAATGTGCGTCAACGATAAATGACACTCAGTGTGATGAGCAGCAGCATCGAATGCACGGCGGAATGTGCGAACACTTACTCCTTCGTCCTGCGCACATATGTGACGAACTCAGCCATATGCTTTTTCTGATTTGGTGACAACCTCTTCCGATCACCTCTGAACGGAGGAATGTCCATACTATCATTTCGACCAGACTCTGCAACAACAACGAAAGCACTGTTTCACATATTTATTATTCTTCAGTTTTGTAGCATTTTCCACGAGCCCTTATTTTCACTAAATCATTATCCACTCTACGTGGAATTTCGGACAGTATCACAGCGTTCTTTTGGAAGATTCGGAGAGCCGATGCTCTTCAACACTCCTCTACATAAGCTTACCATCATTCAGCAGAGAAAAAAATCACTCAAGCTGAAAAGAGGTGGAGACCGGGTGAGAAAAAAAAACATTATACGGTTACCGTGAACGAGTGTTCGTGCAAAAGCAGCTTTCCACCAAAACGACAATAACGAACAGCAAATACGAAATAAGAAAGCATCAAGTTCTTACCACTAGGCAATTCTGAAGAATGTCGGACGGGAGAGATGCCGACCCTGTTCGGGCCATCGCTTGCGTCCCTTGCTACACTGGGCGCTTCATTTTCGTCAGACTGTCCGACGGCCGATGTGGGGATGATACTCGCGCTATCGTTGGTCACTCTTGCTATTCGAGGTGTTTCACTTTTGTCAGACCGCTCCACCGGCACATCAGCACATCCTTTCACCGCACACACTGCCTAAATATTCCTTGCTCCACTACACAATTACGACATTGTGATACCGTAATGTACGTGACTAACAAGATGCAAGTACTAACAAAGCTTCAGGGATAAAATGTGGCGTGCAATAAAAAGATTAAAAATTTAGAAAGACTGAGAAATAACAGTACGCAAAAATTTGTCATGGAGCCGCGCTTTTGCCCAAGTATGTGAAGCACCAGTAAACAGCTTCCTCATCTAAAATAACGATCGATCGTCAAAAAATCCAGAGCCCAAGAGCCAATATGGAGACCCCGCTATCGCGAGACTAGCTCTAGAAGACCCACGTAAACAAAAAGAATCCACTCGCAGTCGCCACCAGGATGGGGAGATTACAGTCACTACCTCTTTCCCATGACGACAGAACAGCCGCTCATCGCCTCGAAAAGAACAGTTTCAGATTTGTGCTCAAGCAGTTCTCCAGGTCTTTTTCATTAGGCTATTTTCAAGTGTATTGGAAGCGCGCAATTTGCTTATTATGTTTACAATATGGCATATTTGCAAAGGCACCTGTCCGTGCACTGAAACAAAAAAAAGGAAGTACCGTAAAGTGCCGCTCTTTCCGCTTTCCCCTAATAGCATCACAAACAGCACTTGTCACTACCCGCAAAAACGAAATGCATTGCGCCACTTCATGTCAGCATAAAACAACTGCGAACATCACATTTCTGATTGAACTTAAAACGTATCTGTTCTCAAAAGCCCCACTTTTTGGTCTAACAAAGCGAGCTGGCACTGTGACAACCAGGCATTTACAAAGCACAGCTTACAAGTTTTGCATGAGGCCAGGCAACGCGGAAAACGACGCCTAAGTTTGAATTTTAAAAATTCATGCAGAAAAGTGAAATGGCATTAAGTGGATCAATTCCTTGGTAAATGAACGTCATAACCATCAAGAGGAAGACGTCCTATTATTTCATGTAGTATATCTAGCGATATTTTACTATGCTTAACAAATTTCAAATTGGGTGATGTTCCTTTACTTCTACTGGTGCTGTTCCTAACTGATGTATGAATAACACAGCTGAGGAAATTTTATACACAGCAAGCGTTGGTGCATACTTTACTGCCTTCTAGTGCTACGAATGAAACTTAAAATGATGTACAATTGTGCCAGTGTAGTTTAACTACAATTTCCACGACAAAGAACAACACTAGGAGGCCAAGTATGATATAGCGCAACAATACTGCTATTATATGGTGCGCTTATTGTTACACATCGCACTTGGTTTGGAAACGGCGCCTAGGGGCCCTCACCGAAACAGCATGGCCAAGCCCGCCCTCTCAGGAAAGCGTAACGTGTTTTTCCTCTTGGTGTCAGCCTTAGCCAAAATGATCGGAAATAGTGGCTTCGCTCTTCAAAGCACTGCTGCCAAAACATCTATGTCGAACTATTACCGACTGTCAATTAAAACAGCGCCGGCTCCCATTAGGCGACTCACTGTGCGTGAAGCGAATGTTGCCCTGTTAAATTACGTGCTCGTCAAGGAAAATTAATGGTTCTTTTTTTAAATCAAATAGCTGAAACAGTAATAATGCTCGATGTAGGCATAAAACCAATCAAACCTAATACCGTCCGAGAATACAAGCTGCCAACTTCCTCAGCAGCCCTCTCTACTTCACCCATGCTTTGCTAATCTACCTGCACTACATGACCGTAAAATAGGTACAAATTTATAGGACACAAGAAAGGTTCTTCGACGTCCAAGTTTTGGATGAGGACTGCTTGGGAATTCCTCGCGTTGCTTGAAGTCTTTTCATGGCCATAGCCATGCCCCCGAGTATAATTTGCAGACCTCATGAGGTCCTCTCATTTTTCAAGGCTGAGCGAATATTGGGAGGAGGGGGGAGGGGGGAAGGACGAACGGGCAAATATTCAGATGCACGACGTGCATTAACTGACCTTTCCAGCTTCCCTCGATGGATGTAGCGCTGCCTTGCCCTCATGATCTACTTGAAGCCTGCCAAGCGCATCGAGAACTGCTCCTGCAATTGTCACTCTGCAGAACAAGGCCTACAAACCAACTACATTCAATTTCTGCGCAAAACCAACGACCAATTTTGTGCTCCACAAACAACAACGTCACCATACACTTTTAAATTCGGTGAGCAGACGATAGTTCTACAAGCAAGTTTAATATGCTCCAAGTGGTGAACACGAACTACAGGAACAGCAGGAGTAGAATGAACGAATACAGCAACCGCCATATGAGAAGCTTTCATCTCGTTGCTACTTACACTTTTCAGAACTTCTTCGCACTCTTTTAACAAAATCCATGGCGTATGATGGATGGGCAAGTACGATATTCGCACTCCGTAACCGTGGTTAGAACGGCCTATGATCTAATAACACCATCTGCGCACAAACAGCTCTGCTTAAGCATGCTATCAAACTGCTGCTCTCCAACCAAACTGTGAAAACTTGGTAGTGAAACATTAAATCGCACCCACTTCCTTTGGAATTCCTGCACCCAACTTTTTCAATTCTCAATCGAAAATTTATACGCGAACAGTCTTGAATGATACCTTTACGCTGTACCTTTGTGCTCTGTTTGAGTGCAAATTCTGGCCACAGGAAACATATAAGTGGTAAAACATCCAGTTCCCTCATCATACCAATTCCCATGCCCACAACTAATCCTGAAACCCGTTATCGCCATGTTTGGGAGTCCTCGCAACGAAAAAAACAATCGCATACCTAATGGAAGTTCACTCGACTGGTAGCTGGAGCTGCTGGACTATAGACTCGCACGCATAAAAGCTCATGATGTCTTCGTATGGTTTCGCAAAGCACAAAGACGAATATTGCAAAAGATAATGAGGAAAAAAGATTACTCTGACTGCGCATATTTCCACATGTGATCGACGCATCGACCAGCACGTTTTTAGTGCAATCAAAAGTCTTATAGATGCCCACCAGGCGATCGCCCAACTCGAACATGTTGCTCCGAAGTGATATTATTATGAACTGAGCGTTTTTGGTGCGATCCTAGAATTACAGCATTTCACCGAGTTAAGCCAGGAGGTTAACAACGATTAAGTATACTCGTACGTGAACACCCCTTACGTGCGCTGCGAACATGCACATCTAGCGGCAGGTAATCAGATGAAAGTTATGACACAGCTATACTTGGTAGAAGACGGGGAAGGAGCGCGATATAAACAGAAACGTTATTCTCCTTAAAACGGCGCTCAAATTTTACCACTGCTCCTGCCGCATAAAACAAACACGAAGCAGAATGACATCAACGAAAAGGACCAAAGCCCTGAAGTAAAGAAATCAAGTTCATCGCACATTACATCATTTCACACCCACGCATATCACGACAGTTGATATCTCGTATGACTATCGTAGTGGGTGCGTTAGAAGCACAGATTCGCGGGCATGCTAGAATATTCATGAGATAGCCCTCAGATCTACTGCTCAATATAAAACGACTACTCACTGTACAATCCCAGACGCCTCCCTTCATCCTTCTTAAGAACAACTCCCTAAAAAAAGCAACTGAAAGGAATAATGGAAAATTCAACGCAACTATGTTACGATGAACACTTATACTAACGCAACAAACATGAGCATGGCCTTGTTTGAAACGAATATTGTCAACGAAATGGCACACCTTGATGTAGTGTGCAATTATGGAAACGTTTCTGAAATCAAGAGCCGCATCGATCTCGTCCATGACATAAAGCGGTGTAGGGCGGTAGTGATGCAACGCGAAGACCAGCGCCAACGATGAGAGCGTCTTCTCACCACCCGACAGATTTGATATCTGCTTCCACGTTTTTTTCGGAGGACGCACTCTGTAAACCACTAACCATACTACCAACTAGTGCCCGATTCATAAATTAAACTTGCGTTCAGATCTCCGACTCCGTCCACTGTTTAAATCGAGCTCTGCAGCTCCTGAAACCCTTACCTGTGCCTCTTTCGCATTCTTATTCAAAACAAGCTTTCATTTCATCTGCTTCTTACTTTTCTTGCACGTCAAAATTTCAAACCTATTTTGTGCCTCGCACCTCTCACGTCTTTAGCCGATTTCTCGCCTTCCTCATGTCTCCCAAATCTGAGCGCATGCCTCTCAGACCATCGCAACTTTAAAATTTACCAAAACGAACAACTTGGTCCTATGTTAAAATAAGACACGAGAGCTGTGCTACTGTGACATCCCCAGCCGTCCCTGTTGTTATGTATGGGAAGCTTAAAAAACGAGGTAAACTCTGCACTTCAGGAATACTAAAGCGAATGGGGGACAGCGGGTGGGGAGGGAAGGAGGGAGAAAGCGGTTTCGTTAGTTCGGTATAATACATTCCATTCTGATCCCTACTCTCTACAAGTTTCTCTTCCCCACCTCCCCCTTCTCATTCCTTCCTGAGAATGTTCGAAATGCAGAACATCAGCCTATCGTTTCCAATCGATTAAACGTTGGCTGCTGAAGTGTAAATATGCACGACAACGTAACAAGAGGATATATTTGCGGATCACTTTCAAACCGGCCAGCCGATGCCGAACAAATTTGCGCATTCCGAAGCTCGTGCCGCAAGCACAAATTGGGACGAGGAACCTACAGTATGCAATAAACCAGAATTTTGCTGCAGGATTTATAACAGTCCAAAATTAGCTCCACGCGTTCAGCTCCATCGTTTACAGCTAACAGTAGGGAGCCGTAACCACACCGAAACCAACTGCCATTGCCTACTGCGACAAATTCATAATAAATGCTGAACATCTACGAACAATTTCGTCTACCGTACATCCACTTAATAAACGGATGCGAATATATCCATTTGTCCAATACCGAAAACGTATCTTTATGCGCAGCAGCAACCTCGGTGACCTCATACTCATAAAGGGGGTGTATATTGTATATTCCTTACTTTCCAGCAATGGTAGCTTCGAGAAGCAAGTTCATATAAACTTCGTTCGGCGACAAATCGCTAGAACAACTCTAACGAGAAGAAACTGGACAGCCACGAGACACCAGTGATAACATTAATCCACAACTTATTTCAGTTCCTATGAAGATGCAAGACATATTTCTCAATTTCCAGTAACGTGGAATTATAAGCGTATTATGCCCTTATTCCCAACATACTTCCATAAAACGTTAAGTTTAACGTTCCCAACGTTAAATTTATAGGTCGTATAAGACATCACAGCGTCCCTTCATCATGGAGACGCGAAACCAAAAAAATACCTCTCTTCGGTATATCATTCAACCAAACATGAACTTATTCGGTACATAAACCGAAATAACCGTTCAAGTAGCATAATATACCAAACAAAAAAAAAAAACGAAAAAGGAAGCTTTAGAAAGCAAAGCAGAGCTTACCCAAAATAGATGCCTTCGCTGAATGGGTCAAGGGAATCGACAAAATCCAAGCTGGCGTCTCCACCAAGCGTGATCATTTGATACATCTCCTTTAGCGCCGCTCTGATCTCTCCGAAACCCTCCATGAACTCAACTAGTCGCGTTTTTTTCAACTTGTCGCAAAAGTCACGGTGTTGATCGCTCTTAATCGATATCTCTTTTAAGCGACTGGATTCCTTGTCGTACCTCTCCAGCTGAAGCAGGCAATCATCATGCGCCGAAACTGTCTTGTGCTAACATTAAGTTTGAAAGGGACGGAAAGAGATGAACTAGACAACGAAGTCACATACGGATGCCTATTTCGTCAAGAAGGACAAGCGGTGATGTTTCAAACATCGCAGCAACAGTTTTCAGCAGGGAACAATGTGCAGCTTGAAAGAACTCCGAAACAAAAAGGTCAGTGCCAACCTTAGCAATGTATTCCTGCAGATCGTGTAGATTAGGCACTTTGCCCACTTTCCGCTTTTCCAAATTCGCCAACGTAAACCTGCAAGAGAGGTTTTTGCAGGAGACAAATAGTACGATCTCTTCGGTGCAACAAATCTATCAAACTACTTACCATTCGCACATAATTCGCTAAGTTCCTAGGAGAGACGAATGGCAGACGGCTCGAGTACTCTTTAAGTTTAAGCAAGTAAGCGACTACTGCAGCGCGTTTGAACATCCTAAGAAACGTCGGAAGCCACATAAAAGTATCATTACATATTGACCTACTCATGCCTTTGCCTGACGAATGGCAAGCCGAAAAAGCTGAAAGTTGAAGTTGCAGTAGGTTTAACAACTGAGTGGCGATGAAACAATCTGCAGCTAGTTGTCTTTAAAGTTCATCTACAATTTCCCAGAAAACCTTAAATTGGTAAGCACTAAAAACTGAAACTTTCAATCAGTTACAGTTAGCATAATTTCAACCCCCCCCCCTTTTCCTCCTTAAAGAAATTCCCTCTAAACCGCTCTCTGCACAGAGCAAAGCTGCTTACTTTATGTCACTTATGTTGAAGTTGTCGATTTCCTCGGCAGAATAAACGGGGAGGCTGTGAATTTGTATGATTCCTGTCGCATCTCCCTGCGCTAGGACTTCTCCCTCCTGAACAGAACGCATACCATAGAAAAACAAACACGCTATAGAGAGCTAATGCTTTCAAACACAAATATAAGTGATGTGATAACATTCAACCCATTCCCTTCAGTACTTCTAGAAAAATAATGTGAGGCAGACAAGCTTAACACCAGCACGCCCACTTGCTCGCAGGGAACACATCAAGACGACTACAAAACTGGACCAAACAAACAAAAGATGCATGGTAGTCACATCGAGTGGCAATGTAAAACAAATTACAGCCAACTTCGCGCTCCCATACAGATCCAGATTACAGCTACAACCCCTCTAAACTTCATTGGAGCAGCTTCTTTCTGAGCCTACAATTCGACTAACAATCGCATGAAAAAGTAACACGGCTGTTACTCGGTTTTGGACTGTTCATGATAAACATATAAAGGCCCACCGTACAACAACAGATTTCATGAAATTAGGCAAAAAAGATGCAGGCAACAAACTGAAAGCTTGCGAATGAATGCGCGTTCGTCTTCAATAGCTTCCTGCAGTGAAAAATCCTCTTCATCGCTAACTTCGCGCAGACGTTCTGGAAGACGCATTGCACACTGTACGTAGTCAAGATGCAATTGGGACAGCTGAAAAAAAGCATATATATATGTATATATATTTATACAATATATATATGTGCAAACCACTGGCCGTAAACACATCTGAAAATCGCGGCAGATTTGAGAATAAATCGTGGCAAAAACGACAAGCACAGCTGGATAGCATGTCGAGAAAGTACAAGTTTTGCAGCAGTAGTAGAAGTGTATGTATAAAAATAGTTGAACAGCTTGGGTATGCTGTTCGCTGTTGAAAAGCAAGCTAGGAATCAAGTGCAACAGACCAAGGAAATCGAGTAGCAGAAACAAAACGGAATTAATCTAGAAAATCAAAAAACTTGTAACTCATTTGGATGCTTTCTGACAGAGGTGACGTCTGCCCATCCTTGAGGAGAACAGCATGAAGCAGTGCTGCCAAATCACCCTTAAAATTCGCCAAGATTTACTTACCTCCAAAAATTGTCAGCACAGACACAAACGGATAAATTTATCATTAGGCTCTAAAGATGTAAAAAGCTCACACCTTCTTATCAACAGCGGCAACTTCAGCTCGAGCTTGTGCAACTCTCTCCTTCTTGTCTTCGATCGAACGCTCCAACTCGTTCACCTTCCTCCGCAAGTCTACCTCCGCTAAATCGAGCTCAGAGAATCTATCTGACGCCTCTTTCAGTCTATTCTCTGCTTCTTTCACCTTTTCCTTCAAAAACCACCCTCATAACATATCATGTAACCACATGTGGAAATTCTTCTTGGGGAAGGCACAGAGCTGCGAGCACATTATCAAACGATAATGCGCTCGCAACTCTGTGCCTTCCCCAACAATAATGCGCTCAATAACAACTATCACACAGGCATCTTCGCCCACGTTTTCAACAACTCCTCGCAACTGCCACACATGCACACACACATACACCGCTCGAACTGAACGACCCACCATAAATCTCAAATGAATGTATTTTTATCAACAAGTGCTCAGGACAGGTTAGTCCAAACTACAGATGAGCGCCGCTCTCCCCCTTTCTTCTCTCAATTCTGAACAATTCTTGTTGGTCACCAATCCTGAATCAAATTTCGCAAGTTACGAATTCATGGGCAAAACCGTGTAGCTCACTGCCTCAGAAGGCAAATTTCACTATCTACAATCTTTAGACAAAAAGCGCCCATCTATTTAGTGACCCACACGTGCGAATTTTTACGTTTTTGTAGACGATACTTCCAGAAAGCCTTCCAAAATATTTAGTTCTTATCTGTTCCTGTGGATTTGCCAGCTGCCCGAATGCCAATCACCCATCGAAATCTTCAAATTTACGACGGTTGGCCCCACTCCCATTCGGATGAGAATACATGTGATTTAAATCAGGGATGAAGTTGGAAAGCATTTCACTGAAAGTCAAATCTAAAAGAAACAATGCACACCGACCTGATGCTCGCTCTTTTCTCGCATCATTTGCGCTGTTATCTTTGTGTGGTTTTCACAATCTGACTGGATCTTCTCTAGTGCCTCTTCTGTTTCCCTTAGATCGGCTTCAAGATCTCTCTTTCTGAAAATGTACATCCACGAATTCCGCACAATGTCCACTATAGCGTAGAAATTGCAGAATAAGAAAAATTAGGAAAAAGACACAAGGTGTATGAGTATACATGGATGCAAGGGAAGTGAAGTGGAATAGATGAGAAAATGAATTCAAGCCGTCCCAGTGTTCAGCCGCAAATGCCTTAGCACCCGTCCCTATTTCATCAATGAAATGCGGGGAAAAAAAAACTTGTTTGATCGAGTGCAACATGCTATACATTTATATTCAGCAATATCTGGCGGTTATAGCGTATACAAAAAACGCTGCTGCCATTCAACACAGCAAGCCTCATTCATTACATCGTAACCAAGCGAACTTTTGCCTCTATGTGCAACCAGAAGTACGTCATTGCAGATGCATAAATTGAAAAAGATAAAAAAACGAAGTCCTCCAGAACAGAGCACACCGAATTAGCAGAGCTATACTGCAGATTGACGACAAGCTACCAAAATACCCGTTTTCAGTAACACTTTGCTAGAAGATTATTATTCGCCACTTGACGCCAGCAGGCACCTGCTCTCATTGCCACGAGGTCTGCTATGATTTTGTTGATACCAGTATCTGGTTCGTTGGCGAGATGAAAAAAATCAAGCCGAACCTCCTAGGCTTTTCAGAACTCTTCGGATACCATTCTCAAGTGCAATCCAGAAAAGCCAAGCTCCGCGCGAAGTTTAAAAAAAAGAACTGGAAGAACTGTTGCGCTATACCTAGCCTTGGCCTTATTAAGGTTCCTCTCCGCGCTGTTGACGGAGCCTCTTTCCTTCGAAATTGCTTTCGAAACAGCCTGTTTCCTGCAAGCACAAACCACACTGCACATTCATTTACATGAGCCCTCTCTACAGCTCACAATCCAAACATATACCTTCACATTACCAGCAAGCTTTTCCCACTTTGGCTAACAATAATCGGTCATCATACGAAACAGTTACAATTATGCTACGATGAAAAAGCATGACTTTAGTCTTGTAATTATGAGACGAACATGCATGGCTCTATACTGTCAGCTTTGTATACCCTTCCCTGCGCGTACATTTCTTTGCGTACCATGTTAAGCTACAGTGAATAATCCATAAAAAAAGAAAGACATATGAACTCATCTTTGATAACGCGCCAGCAACTCAAATCAATTTAGGAAATGTTGGCGCCAAAAAGCAGCGACGGAAGTTTCTTCAGTTACATTTTTCGTCTTAACCAATTATCGTGCATAATTTAATTGCTTAAATTAGTCAATATTCTGAAAAGCTTTCTTTCATAATATTTACACCCGTCCATTAACTATTCGAAACAAGCATTTTAAATAATATTAACCCTCGCTGTATCTTCAGCGTTGAGATCAGTAATATCGCTTTCGTGCCAATCACATACATAAAACACTGAAATGTTTCACTTTGACCAGACCTTAAACCCACCTACTAAGCCCGTACTTGGTAGCAGGTAAATTCACTTCTTCAATCATACAGAAAAACCATCATCTGAGAACATTCCTTTTAAACTGTAAGCACAATTATTCGCAACTTTAAGACACAAGAAAAACGAAAACGCAAAAAGCAAATGACAACAATTAGTACAGTACTTGGCCGTAGCGTCGTCAAGTTGATTCTTGAATGGCTCCACAACGCGAGCATATACACATTGAATTTTCTCGCTAATTTCGGCAATCTGCTCTCGAACCTCATCTGCCACCTCACACGCTGCATTTCGCTCTAAGAGGCAAATATTTAAGAGGCTTGCACAAACGAAACACACAGTGACATTCATTTGATCGCCACCACATCAAAATGCATATGGACATGGAAATGAAAGAACGCAATGAAACATTAGATAGTCAACTGAGCCGATAAGAACTGAAAGGAAACTCTGACCGAAACAGAGGACAGATTTTTAATTTTTGAAACAAACAGAACAAAATGGAGCAAAATCAAATTTTTGGGCACATTTCCACCCGCGGCTGAGAGAAAAAGTAAAAAGAATCAGAGCTCAAGCTAATGCGAAAAAGAAAGTAAGAGAAAAGGAGCGAGCGAAATTCAATATGAGGAGAGGAGAATGCTCAACTTCTTCAGTGTTGTCTAAAAACCTATTACACAAGACTGAGTAAATAATTCAGACTGAGGAAAGAATCAACCTTTCTCGAGTTCAGTAACCTTCTGTCTGGCTCTTTCTACGGCGACCTCATCCGCAGCCGCGCCCTTGGCTCGCGCCTTCTGCTCACTGAGTCTCCTCCCGAGACCCTGAATCTTCTCCTCCAAAGGACCGACATCTGCCTTCAGATTTTGCTCGCTTCGTTTCATTCGATCATAGTCTGCCTTCACCGAATTCAATCGTGTTTCCACCTGCAAGTATAAGTCGTGCTTGTGCATAAGTGCGAGCAACTCTCGTGAGCACAGCACTTTCATTCACACCGATTCCAAACGTTAACGTTTCAGTAATCAGCACTATGAAACGTAAGGAGGCTGTTCACAAGCTCTAAAAATGACCCAATGAATTTAAAAAATCAGCGCTTGGCTGGGTTCTCAAATGTCTATCCCTTCGGCGGTTAGAGGCTTTTTAAAAAATCGGAAGCAGTTTTGTTCGAAGCAAAATGCTGCAATAAATGATTCGAACCTGTTGAACTTCTCTTCTGATGCCGGCGAGGCGTTGCTGCTCCTCGTCAAGGTACTTCTGAAGAGCTGATACCTCGTTCGCCGCACACTTTGACGTGTCCACCTTAATGTCTTGTCCAATACGACCCCTTAAAAGACTTCTCATCAGGGAACCATATTCTGCAACTGCAGTGCACGTTAATATAGCAGAAATGATTCGGCCCAATTTGGAAACCAAAAAAGTCAACCTATACATATGGCATTCGGGCGCGCACATACATCGGACCACTGCCACTTTAAATTACTGCAAGCTTTTCCCGCTCATTCCTGTAGGCAACCATACGACGTCTTTTGAAGCTTCATATAACCAAAGCTAAAATGGTTCCAGATTGTTTTAAAATGTGAATGTAGAACAATCGACAGGCATCCAAGTACTGAACTTATAACCGCCGCTTGTGAGTGAAATACAGATAATGGCTGCCACCAGGAATTGTCTCCCAGAGAAATGACAGGACCTGTAACTGGCAAGAGACGCAAAGTCGACCGGCGATTTGCAATAGCTACATATTTTTTGAAAACGTGCAACAGAGGAGAGGAAGGACACTGAGGAGGAGATACGGGAGAGGGGAGGAGGGATTAGCGAAGAACTTATTAGCGATTAGCGAAGAACGAACTTATTAGCGAAGAAAGATGGCCAGTAATGACACATGTTGTGGCGTGACAGCTGACGCATGAAACAACAAAAAAAAGTTAGCGAAGTGAAGGAAAAAGACCGATTTATAATACCGTGAGAAGGATGATGTACCTGGCTTCAGCTATGCGATTAGCAGAAGTGTAATATGAATGTATGCTAAGTCAGACAAAATCTCAGAACGCTACATATCTTAATCGGAAGACAGGCAAATTGCAGCGTTATGGCGCGAAGGTTGAAGCATACTCAAAGCGATCGATTATCTGCTATGAAATTCCATAGGCATCATCTCCGGTTTATGCGCACCCTCGTGCTCGACGCACATTCTTTGCGTGTGCAGGTTCCCCCCCCCCCCCCGTCTCTCCTTTAAAGCTAAAAATTTGCGCGAAAGGCAAGACTCGCCGAAGCGGGTCTCTCGCCAACAAAACATCAAAGTACAAAAAAAAAAGAAAGAATGAACAAAAATAACGCAAAAACCGTTTCACGTCGAATTCTTTTATGGCGGCCTCCTTGCGCTCTGCCGCTTCCTTGACTTCTGACTCCAGTCTCTCCGGGGAAGTGACCAACTTGGAGGTGAGAACCTCATTGTGGATTGTTAGTGATTTGAGCTCGCTCTCTAACTCTCCCTGCAAAATAGGTCTTCCTATTATCTGCAAACGCCTTTCTAAGCCATATTCGTGCCAATCAATGATTTGTTGCTTTATCACCATTTCCAACAGCTCAATAGGCTGTTGGCAACCAATAGTGGCAGCTACCTAAAAGAAGGTTAGGCCGACCAAACAAAGAAACGCTAGGAAAGAAATGGGTCATGTGCACCTCACATTCAATTTTCTGCCTTCATCTATACATCTTAGGTCGGTATAGCGCCCTAATCAACACACAGCTTTTCACGTATCCCACTGCTCGACTCGTGTAGGGCTCCTGTAAAACATTTAAGCAGTACTATTCATCAGCGGTGAAAACAACCGGGGGGGGGGGGGCCCCCCCCCCCCCCCCCCCTCCCCTCTTCCTCTTCTCTCCCTCTCCCATCAACATAGCCAAGACCACCCTTTGCAGGAACGTCATTCAACAAGTGATCTTTCACCCAACACCCTGCTCCAGTAAGATAATTAAACTTCCTAAGTAACACATTTGTGAAATAGTCCTCAAGGAAATACACCACTTTTCATTTCAGAGATGATGCGAGCGGCAGCAAAATCTAAATACACAGAACGAAAACCTTTTTTCACTGCGGCCACCGCCAGTCACTGTGCCACTCGGCTCAACGACTTCGCCGCTGAGCGTGACGACCCGATGCCGCTCCTTACCACCTACTCCTATACGGGTTGCAATTGCGATGTCCTCTGCTATTAGCGTATCACGTAGCGCGTAATAGAAAGCCGGTAACACAGCCTCATCTGCCACTCTGATCAGATCGAATAATCGAGGCACATTCTCTGGCCTGAAATCAACAATTTGACTTCTGAATCACTTGCAAAGAACGATTAGAAAGTGTCAACTCACATGCAATGACCGATGAGGCCGATTTGTTTATTCGGATACCGGAAGTGAAATATACTGTTTGCTGCTGTTTAATTATATCTTCAGCACGACAACGAAAGCTTTTCAAAGAATTCAAGAAAATGCCTTCCAGGCGCTTCAAATTCGAGTATTAAAAGAAGCAACAAACGCAGCCGAAACACGACTGTAATGATGTCGCCTAGATTGCGATGAGTTCAGTGCGGACGCCAACCATCCTAACATCACTTTGGAAACAGAGCAACCAAACGCTTCAAATGCTCAGCTGAAATGAAAGCGAAAAAACATACGTGTGCTCAGGCTTTTTCATCAGTGGTCTCAACTTCTCTTGCTTATCAAGTGCAATGAACGAGGCGATACCAAGCCCTTCACGTTTCAACACCTCCACGCACTGCTGAGCTGTCTCCACCGAATCCACTACGATATAGTCGAGAGCACCGCAAGTGGTTGATATCGCTATGTCATACTTTTGGTCTATTGCACCAAGATCACCCTATAAAATGACAATTTCGCACATGACCACACAACGCTTCGCATATCATCCATTACTGCCAGCTAAGCATCTCGCAAATGCATACTTCTTATTTAGGCTTCTAATAAATAGTCACACCTGGTTCTGTCGTGGCCCGCACTAGCAGTATCAGCACCATATATGAAATGCCGATTATTATAGCAGCGAAACTAAATGAAAGCTCCACTCGTGAAAATCGAGCCATTGCAGCAAACGACGTGGCAAAATCAATAGTTGAACCAGATTTACTCTTAATTCGAGGCTTTGAAAAAAAAAAAAAACTCCTTGTCCTATCCGAAATAACGGGATAATTTCGAGTAAACATCAATAGTGAGAACAAATGAGACTTCATTCTCATTGGTAATGTTTACTCGAAACTGCTCCACAATCTCGTTTCGCAATGACGATGTACACCTAATACTGGGGCGGTTTCTGGCCTCGTCTTCGAGGCCTACCTATCTACGAAGCATGGCCGGAAAGCGGTTTCCAAGTTTCCTCTTCTCTCACTGTAGGGATCAAAATTAGGTTTAAGCTCATTTCACACCGCTCTCATCATTGTAGCGACAGATCTGTGAACTTCTCTGATGAAAAACAAACAAAAGACTAAAACAGCTCACAAGACGGCCATATATTCCGGGAATGACACCCGCTGCCTTCTCGCGCATCAAACGATTCAGCAAATTATTTTGGCTCATACTCGCTTCAACTGCCTGCCGCTTCTTCTCGAACTTTGCGCGACAGCTTCGCACCTGCAATTATACATCGATCAACGCCATCTTCACAACGAACCTGCTTCACGACACTTTTGCATTACAATAATTCTCCATCTGAAACTTTTACATTATAACAATTCTCCAGCTTCCAAGGCAGACATCTAGTCAATGTCAATTAGGCATTCAACTGATTCATTTCAACTGTATGCTAGGCTCGACGTTTGGTGCTGGCATAAGTTTCGCCGGACGGGACAACAAGAAAAAACGTTTATGCTCATGTTTGGGTCTCTTGGGCCATAAATACAGCAGGCCAACTTAAGTTTAGACAACCAGCTCATCCGCCCTTCGGATTAATTAGTGATCTCCTGAGCAGCCGCAATTGTTACGAATGATTATGACTGCCTGAGATGAAACGAACGTGAGGTAATCAACAAAGCTTTTCTAATGCAACCTTGTTTGACACATCACTTTACTACCGTCAACACCATCCATATTCATATGCAACATACTACTGCGAACAACGTGACGTAAACAGTCTCATTTATAACCAATGGCAAGCACGTTCATGTTCTCTGGACGATAAGTACGATGATCCAGCGCTATTCGCTTGTAAGAAGATATGGAAAACATTTGCCAATAAAGGAAACCACTACAAAACCTCAGACGCAGCTGTCCCTCGTTCTCTCACCATTA
>JPKZ01001876.1:36647-79385 GCA_000803305.1 Toxocara canis
CCCCCAAAAAAAAAAGAAAAATGTTCCTAATTTATCGTTCTAAACGAGCGTAGAATGTTGTCACACGTGCACAGGAACTATGCAAACCAGCGTAATCAGATAAGATGACCGTTGACAGGCAAAAATACCCACATGATGGAAAGGACCAATCACGTGCTTGCCATAGTAGGATTTGAAGTTCTCGACTTCAATGCTGTGTATGACCAAACGCTGCCCGGTCCCATCAGAACTCATGACCGGTTCGGGCTTCGGTGGTATTTCCATGTGAAGCAGATCCTAAATTTAACAAATTCACAACAATTCTAGCGCTCATTGTTTTTCTCAACTCCACCAGGCCTAAACTATTTATCAACTTTAGCTGCATAATTTATGTTGTTACTTAACTGAATGCAAAATTAATCAATAAGTTGCAAGTCACCCTCTTATAAGCATGGACAGCCAGCATCTGTCTGTTTATAACATAAAATATTCCCGCTCATTTTCATCATGCTTTTTTCTTCAGATTTTGTTGCATAAAAGCGCGAGTTGAGGGAATGTTCGGTTCACGATGTGAATCCCATACTCTGGTTCTGGATCACGTTAGAGGGCACAGCCGAAATACAATTGATTTGCATTCGGGATTCTTTATCTCAATTCTAGCTGTGCGCACTCCATAGAAAGACTAAATTTCGATTCAGGTTCTTGGTGAACGGCCCACTGATTATAAATACATGTAACGTTATTTGAACGTTTTCTGGATGGCTGCCCTTCCGCACATATCACGTGTGTGCCTGTTTCTAAAGCGGATTTCATAAGTACATCACTACAATGTTGAGGCAGTAGCAAGCTTGTAGCAAGCTTGACTGCCGAGTGTTCCCTTGGAAATTGTCTAACTTTGTTTCCGGGCATCCCAGACGTTATTTCTTGGGTGCTCGCAAAAAAAAGTGCTTTCTGTAGCTTTATTCTCTTCGCAGAGTTAAGATGAAATAACCGACATCGAAGTCGTATCGCGAACTCTAACTGTCATCACCCCATTCCTTAGCACGGCACTGCTTACGGTGGGATAGAGGAAGGAACTATAAACCAATGGATCACTAAAAAGGTAAGCGTGTGAGATATGTGGAAGAGCATCCAACCAGAAAACGTTCAAATGGTGTAAGATATCCGCCTAAACCATGATAACTGGATCGTTACTAAGAACCTCGATCAAAAAGTCAAACCAACTGAAACTTTCCACTTGTCCGCTTTTCATGTAAACAGAAATGTCACGCCTATCGCGCTACAAACAAAACCGATTATATCAATTGCATCAGCTTAGATATGGTCCTGTTTCGAATGATTCTTGCATTGATCAATTCAGAAGTAATAAAGTCGGCTAACCTATCATGTGACAACTCTTCCCAGCTCTTCTTCCCATTGGAATTTCAATTTTCCGAAGGGAAGAAGTCTGTCACTATTTGCTTAGTACTTGCATAAAAGCCACAAAGCTTGAAAATAAAGAAATTCTTGTTTATCAACGATCAATCAGTTATGTTCGCATCATTACATAAAATTATTTTGAAATGCTTTCCCTGCATATTTTATATTCGCCTTCTTCCTTGGGCGGCTTCCACAAGCTCTACTAAAACTATCAGAGTGCATTTTCTAAGCGATGTAGCAGTTTGGCTGGTGCCCAGGAAGAGGGGAAGGGAGAAACAGCTGGGGCTTAAATCGGACAGCATTCGAACTCGAAGGAGTGGTTTGAGCAAAGCGGATTCTCCAAAGACAGCAGAGGAACCAAAATCAAAGGCAGAACGAATTTGACGCGAAAACGTCAAAAGTGAGGTACCAGAAGTGGAAAGAAGTTTGAGACAGAGAGGAAGAAATCGAATTATACGGTCGGCAACGCATGTGAAACGGCTCCTGCAGAGCAACGAATAAATCCGAACGAGGTTAATTCGATGTTATACAGCCATTACTAAGTTGGCGCTTATTAAGCAACATACCTCCTCGTCTATATCATTCAGCATTTGCGCTCTCAGATCTTCGTCCTCGCCGTTATCTTCCTCTACCAACGGCCGATCGTCATTCATACCACCTCAAATCAATCACCTCTTCAAATAAAAATGATCACAACAAGAAAACGCATTCAGCAATTTACATTCGATTTACATTCAGCAAACAAAACATGACTACTCCCAAGCTCAACTGAAAGCTATGCAGAGTAACGAAGGATATTACGGTGCAAATGCAACAACAACCAGTAGTTATGTTAACTGTATAATCACAATGAGGGTGATCAAGACTTTCGATGAGGTTTTCAGCATATCTAATGAAGAAACGAAGACAGTTTATGTCTTTCCTGAACTTGAATAATTCAGTGATGTTCCTCATTAATGGCTCTTTTTGCATCGAAGCTCGGCTCTTCACCTAACTGCATATAATTGGAAACGGGACGCAACAATATGAAAGCGACAATATGAACGCATTCGAGGTGTCTGAAACGATTTTATTTTAAGTTTCCTGTAAGACAGGGCCGCCGCCAATGTGACTGCGGTCTAGCGCTAGCCAGCGCCAGCGTATTTAAAAACTCATCAGTGTGTAACCAATGCTCGTTGACTGCTGGTCACCTCCAAGCGCGTCTACCTAATGTCTCGTATCATTAGCAACTTCAACAGTATTCACACAAAAACGAAAGTTCACCTGTATCTTTCTCAGCCCGCTTCGCTGGCTGTTTCCTTTCACCTCCTGTATGAGTCGGTAGAGTCATCCTTTAACCTGCAAATTACCAACTAAAACATCTTCGTCACAATGTCAACAACGCAGAAATTACGCATATGAATACCATCATTCCTAACACAAAACAAAGAACTCGTCAGATGGGCAGTTAAAAGTCACAAAGATAGATGACTAGAGCAAAATCTACGCATATTCTTAATAAAGTATTCAAATCAGCAAAAGCAATGGATGAAGAAATTTAGATGCAGGGGTTCCCATTTCAGAAGCATATGAGCAATTTGCTGCAACCAGTGTAACGATTTGAACTCTTGAATAAAACAATTAACACTAGTTAAGATAAACCACAATCGAAAAGTGACCATTGAAATCTAAGGCAAATGAAATCCGTTCATTCGCATCGCACAGCAGCCTCTTTTGATTAGAATGCTTCATTCGCTTTACCAACTTACTCAATGAATGCGAACGTTACAGTTTAAAGAAAGCACTTACCCAGTCCGACTAGTCATTACAAAACAATGAAAGAAAAATGAGTATGGTCAGGCATGGAATGTAGGCGCATAGAAGAGTCTACACAGTTGTAGGCATCTACATTCCATGCGTCTACACCTGCTGGGTCGATTTAGAAACGAAGGCTGTCGTCTAACGTAGCAAGTGTATAAAGCTGACTAACATAAATTGTAAAAGTTGCAACATAATGTGCACGCCATCATGAACGACTTTAAAACAAACGCATGCATATAAACCACTTTGAGATTGAATCTTTTAAATGACGACGGCCTTTTTTTTGAAATGATCACCAGCTTTTTAAAAAAATCAACCGTCATGCGCACAACAGCGCTTGGAACAGAAAAGATAAGAAAGCATATGCGGAAGGCAAGGAAAAGCTAAAACAGCCAGCGGTCACATAGCACAATATGCAAACTGGTGAATCGTTAGCCCGTAATTTGTCACAAGCAAACAAAATCAACCATTAATTCGTGAAAACTACAACACCGTTTTTGCTGAACCCGTGCAAAATACTGAACCGCACGCAACCCTCACACATCTTACAATGAAACATATGCACTTCTTTAACTTATTTCACTGACTAAATGCAAAAAAACCCCTACACGGCGTTTTGATCGACCCCCTACCCCCTTCTGCCAAAACGAGGGACCACACGCAGTTCCCGCCTCGTATTTGATACGCGGGATTTTGAAAATTGGCTCCACTTGAAGATCGATAAATTACAACATGTTGCAGCTCATTATTTTGTTATCATTATTAGTTTAAAGAAAGCGATTTTCCATTAAGCCAAATAGGGTCTTTTACTTGGAAGGAGTCGATCTATTTTTTAATCACCAGCAGTTCTAACTTTGCATGACCATTTCAAGTAATAAATTAGTAGTGAAATGTGTTGGCATAGAGCATTTTTAAGGTGTGATCTCACCGAATGGATGAAACGAATGAAAATTGCCCGTATAAAGATGAGATTTTCCGGTTCGTCTGGCTCACCGTGAAACTGTTCAGCAAAGTGGTCTTTATGATGTGCGTTTTGAAAATTCCACTCAGCAAAGCAGCCATTCTACCGATCACAATCGGGCGTTGCTCGCAAAGGAGTTTCGTCTAGCCTTGACAATTTCACATCTTCAACATTTCGCGACTAGGCAAATATTTTCGATATTCTTCGAGGAGAATTTCTGTATGCGCCTATGAGACCAAAACGGGTCATTTACAGCAATGCTTATAGCTTACATAGTCGGCTTGATATTACGCATGTGCATCACCCACTTCTCGTCACGCCTTGCATTTGGGCATAGTCGGCATGTCAACATGTGTATAAAATATTGTCAAGTAGAGGGAAGTAAGGACCAGGGTTGTACTCGAAAACTTAAGCATTGAATAAGATTGGGCGACCTATCAGTGATATCAGAAATTTTTGAGCGAAGAACACTTTTTTTTTAACGAAATACGTTCTGGTAGCTGTCTTATCAGATTGTTAGCATACATCACATGAAAACTTATCTTCAGTAGCGCTTATGAAATTCTTTGAATCGTTTATATTGTAAAGCTGAATATTACAAAGACGTATGGCATTACGAACCCCTGTACCCTACCAGTGGAAATTCTGCATAGAATAAATTCGGACGTGAACTGACAAAGCTCTTAGAAGCTATTTGCTGAATCGACAAATAGTAACGTTGGGTACAGCTGGACTTTTTTTACTGCTATTAGGCAAACGGTTTTACTCATACGTAACGGTCATTATGATTGCTGGAATAGAGCTTAATGAATGCAAACGAGATTCATCTAATGCGATATGATGCACACTTTTAGTTATCAATAAAATAAAATTAGCCGTTAAGCGAATTGTTTTGTTTGCATTCTTTAGCTGTTTATGAAACGAAATATATTATCCACAAAATTAATATGACGATTAACTGAATTATTATTTATGTACGAAAAAAATAATAACAATAATTCATCCGTTAATCTATTTCCTTGGCACTTGTTCGCGAACCACAGTTCAAAGTTGATCGCATTCTAGCTTGCCGAATGACTCCAAACACTGTCATTAAATTCTGACTGATACTAGTGCTTATTTAGAAAAAAAAGTCATGTTTTAGAGATGACCCAATCAATTAGTGTAGAATTTTGCAGAATTATCTTCCAGAAATTATGAGTTCAGTGGTCATATTTGCAGATTTCCGTACTTTTGATAAATGGACGATCTTTTTCGTTCAAATAATTGTTGCGTTGAAAAGTTACTCGAATGCATATGTTCTTATTAGAGTTTATCGAAGAGGAATATTTTCCGTTTTCCAGACAGGTCTTTTTAAAAAAAAAAAATCAATTAAATAACTCGTTGAAATCCTGCTCATTTTTCTTGCCATTTCGGAAACTCGAAGATCTGATGAAGTGTTCATGCTGATTTTGTTCCATTCTATTTACGGAGGTGCTAAATTACGGCTGCTGTTATGAACTCAACGCAAGTAAAGTAGGAAATTCTTTTTTTCATAAACGGCATTATGATTTCTCGCAGTTGGTGCTAAAAATCAGATTTAAAAAATGTCTGCTAATATGAAAAGCTTCGAGGGAAAGAGTTAAATTGTTCACAAAATACGTTTTTTAGAAGAAAAAAAAAGAGTATATGCCAAACAGAAGTAATTGCGTTGTACAACAACGTGTTTGCCTTATTGCATTCTCGACATCAGCCCGGTTCCCATAGCTACGCGCATAACAGCTTTCACGCATGCGAAATGTACATATTACTTCTGCTCACGTTGAATGAAAATTCTAACGAGTGCCATTTTGATTAACTACTCGTCCCATTCTAACGTTCTTTTTGTAATATTGCCGATATCAATCTCGCTTTATATTTCTCTACTTTCTCATTTAGAAATTACTTGATTAATAATCACTGCCGTATGCATATATGCAAATCGATCGGATACGTTTGTAATGTGTCTTGAAACGGCAATAGTGTTTGCCATAGAATATTGTTAAATTTATGATGGAAATTTATTGTTCACTTTGCTTACCACAATTGAGATCTTTTGGCTCTTTTTCATACTGATTATTATCTATCCTTAGCGTGTCAATTTTAATAGCAATGATAAATGATCTGCGAGGAAGAAATTTAATAGGGAACACTAGAAGAACAAAAGTATTCTTTAGTTGTTACGCTTATTCTTCAATAAGCGTATTGCCTATGAATTCGTTACAGTGCGAACCCTCAACGATTTGAATAAATTTTGGGTAGGAGTGAGCACGTTAAGCAGATAATAACGTGCTTTCTATTTTGTGCTAGTATTCATTTTTGGACCTGCTATTAGAGAAGGTGGTCCTCAACTCCGTAGTAGGGTGCCCTCAACTCTGTAGTAGGGTGCCCTCAACTCTGTAGTAGAGTGCCCTCAACTCTGTAGTAATTTTTTTTCACGAATGGTTTAAGCAGCAGCACGGTATCAACCATTTGAATTGGTCGTCTCCCGACTTTTTTACATTCAGCCATAAAGGTCAGACAGTTGTTGCGTAATTATGCACCTAATAAGGACTAGAAACCATAAACTATTTAAACGTATACAAGTTATAGAAGTCTCTCCTGTTGCACCTTATTCGTATGCAGCAGTGCAAACAACATAATAAGCGCTATACGGCGCACTCTTTAAATGAGCATACATTCCATGACTTAATCTCTATTCATATTTGCTTCCATAGTTCATCAACCTTTATCTCTCACCTAGCTATCTTGTTTCGTATCCCGTTTCGTATGGTGAACTATAGCAAAATACCAGCTGTACCATTTTAGTAAGTAGTGGTGCCATTTCATGACACCCCATTATATTTTATTACTGTTTTCTTACTGCGATAATAAGTCAGCAAAACTTTTATCTCTTCGTTGTTCATCTCTCACAAACAACTCATCAATTTGGCATTTTTGAGGAAACTGCTCGATATTAAAAAAGTAACAGCACATTAAGCGCATTCTACGGAGACTGTATTAAAGCAGAATCATTCTTAAATCAACGTAATGTTGAGGAACGTTCAGCATGAATTCGCAATAAGTGATGCTTCACCTTTAAAAGCTAGGTCAACACACTCCCGGCTGCTCTTCTTTCACGTGATATCTTTGTCATTCTCTGCTTCGATTACCTCAGATCGCTTTGAATTCAAAAAGTGTTTAAAGCAGAGCTGTATTTTACGAGAACATAGTTGCAGTTCAAAAAAAAGATGGACAAATAATTCGCTGTAAGGATGAGCTCATTGGATCACTGGAGCAGCTGGACAAATTTCGATACACGAACGCAAAACAGATCAAATTCGGAGGATTTTGTTGCGAAAGTTGAAAGATGTGTCTATGAGAACGAAAAGTTGTCTGACGATGAAGTGGAAAACGAATGCCGATTTTGGGCGCAGAGATTTCCTCACCTCAGGTTAAATACACTCGCACTCTGTCACTTTGAAAGAACTAAGCTTTGTTTTGTTTTGTTCTTTTGTTTAGTTTCACTGATATCACACCACAAAAACGTTTTTCTGGCCGTTAATCATAAGCCAGTTGAACGAGATGCGATACTGCAATGGAAGTAGGAAGTGCTCACCACAAAAAATGTTGCGAATCTTGTTCAATCTCTTTTTACGCAAATGTTGTTCTATAAGACAAGTGTTGTTTTCACTGCACTACTTGATGTGGTGCACGGCTGTTGTGATCATCATCAACAAACAGCCTCTTATTATTTTTAATGTAATATTTTATTGTATTTTTTACTAGGTTTTCCGAAAACATAATGATTTCCTCGATTAAAAAATATGAGAAGCATAACGATTGATGCAGTTTCAGAATCGTCGGTAAAGGCATCAGTTCTAAATGCGAACAAAAGGATCTGGAAACCCTTCGAATGAGCATCGCCCGGAAACTCGTCAAAAATTACCTCTGGAACTCGGTAAGTAGAGTTCGTGAATATTTCATTTGTTGTCGTAATTATGAACTGAAATCGGTCATGACCGAATTGAAGAGCTTTATAGAGAACGGAGAAAACGGTTGCTTTGGAAGATCGAAAAAAACGAAAGTTTCTACTGATTTTAATGACGATCAGTCAAGCAAGCGATGGTTGATCAATCCACCTCCTTTCTCATCAACAGATTAGAAGCCAGCCACCTTTTTAAAAAATTCCCCACTTGAATATAAGCTACTCTGCAGTGAGACTATAATCTGTGATTGTTGGCGCGTCCGCTCAAGCCTTCCATACCAAATGGGCAAGCACGCATACTACTGTGCGCTTAATGAAGACACCACATCCGCCGGTTGCATAAATCGCCTATAAAGAATGAAACAGAATATCAGTGCATTTTGAACTTCAACAAAATAGGACAATCACGGTCGTGTCTCACTACTTTAAAGTCGTTTTATGCGAATATGCAAATTTGCAATTGCAATGCTCTTTATGCCTTTGCATATTTATGGAAATACTCTCATTTATGCTTATCTTTTAATCGAAGAATCCGTATTCGCAAAAGTGAGCGGATATGATGAATTGACTACCTGTACACAGTTTCGAGTAATTGTGTAAATTGTAAGCGCACTTAAAGAAGACCAACTAAAGAGAGATAAGATTTTGCACAAAGAAGAGCAATTTAGAGCCGATTGGGTCACAAAAGAGGTGGAAAAAAACCGTTTTCGGCAAAGAACTTGTACGACCGGTAGGCTTGTTTGAACGAATGGTCAATGCATTATTGAGCATGCCTCATTTGCTGGCAGGTTATGGAACCCGTTGATTTGACGACGAGAGCATCAACAGCATACATTGAACCGGCTCACGCAATCACACGCATAAAATTGCTACTTGAGTGCTATCTTGGGCAATCTAACCGAGCAAAGAAGAAAAATGAAATGTGGAAATGTAAACAGCGGTTCAATGTTTGCACCCACCCCCCTTATATTCCTAGTTGGCTCATTAACCTTGGCTTATAATGTGCTTCACAATTGGAAAATTGGTGTAGCAACAAGTGAAAAATGCAACATGCCAGCCGTATGTTTGCTCATAAGACGCATCATATGCGCAGCATACGCCCAATAATCGTCTTTGTAAGATGCGTGCCATCTTTAAACATATTGAGCCCGACTTATAGTTCTGATGTGCTATAGTCCACAATGCCATATGCTCAAGCCGGCAATGCAAACGTTTGTTTTAGTTAAAAAAATATTGCTACAGGTTCATGACATGCATCGCAAATAATGAGGAAGCAGAAGGCAAAGCATGAGACGTTCGGTTCACAGTAAGGATGTGATATTTCCACTTTGCTTTCGTTGGATATATTTTGGCGTTCGAGATGGAGTTAGAGAAATCACCGAGACATGAAATAGCGAAAAATATTGAAAAAGTTTAAAAACGTTTAGAAAAACTCGTCTAGTTAATTAGCAATTATTCCACAACAATTAGGAAATGAAGACAGAAACGAAAGTATACACATATGAGCGCAGCGAATTTAGTGCCCCAAGGTCACCTTTCGATAGTTGAAGGAATTGCTCAGCAGATGAAGTTGCGTTGTGTGTTAATTTGTAGAGGGATTTCCAACTTTTCGAGCATCAGTTGTTCCGCTAAGGTATATGGTAATTGGCTTTTAGGTGGTCGAAGTAATCGAGGCGGAAGTACGAAAATGTTCGACGAGGGGATCAGTTACGACACAGAGTAAAGACAAAAAGACGACACCAAGAGTTGAACTCGCCACTAAATTGCCATCGATTGTAGCCAAGAAAAGAAGCTCATCTGTACGTAAAGACAAATGATGCCTGACCGACTGTTTGCCCGAGTTGTTGGTCAGTAAAATTCTTCGATGTAATTTACTGCCTAGATAATTGCATTGCGGTTCCCAGAAGCTAAGTCAGAAAATCATTCAATCGTTTTCTGAAACGATGGGCGTATAGCTTCAATTTTGCAGCACTCCTCACAGCTCAATCTTACAACACCGAATTGATATAATTGCGCCTGAGTGGAGTTTTTCTGAATTTGAAGCCAAAATTAAACGTCACGGAAGACAACGCCTATGACGTGGCCAATGACTTATTCGGAGCTAACATTGTTTTGACTAATCATAGATTGTTGGTTAGAGCAGTATATTAAATTAGATAAATTCATTCATTTAATTGACTCACTGAATCAGTTAGCAAACCCTCAGTTCATAGTAATATCCCAAACCCGGAAAAGCTAATATACCACTCTTTCGGTGAATAAAGAGAGTAGTTTCAATCTTCTAATCAGTAGTATATCCACAGCAACAAAACAGCAGAATATGAAGCCTTTATGATCACTCCCATTGGTCGATCTTAAGATGTTGATCTTATAAGATAAAGTGCCGATTGGAGACGAAAAAAAAAATCAAAAATATTGAAGTACGCCAATTCTGCAATTTCGTAATAAACAATGCGAGGCTTTTTTCACGCTTTGAATATGTCGAGAATCGTTCAGAGTACCTCATTAAATTTTGGTGAGTTGTTAAGAGCAGAGAAGTCGACTTGTATGTTTTAAGGTGACTTTATATCATCACATTCTCTTCATCAAAAAACGTTTTGCGTACTCTCGCGTCTTCGATGTTCATAGTCCTGACTTATTCGTTCAGTGATGATCATTTACTCTTCAAGCGTACAGCAAGATGGCTTACGCTTCTTCTCATGCTCATTTAAAGGTATCGACAACAATGTGTGATGATGTGTAGCTGCTAAACGTTATCTGAACGATTCTGCCAAAAACATCGAAAGAGTTAAGTCAATTTGATGGCTAAACAATGTGCATTACGCCTCTGTGCCCACCACAAAACCAGTCCTTTGTGCATGAATTTTTTGATGGCGGCATAACCGGTTAAACAGCCAAAAATTATGTCGTGTATTGTAACGAGTTTCGCCGAAGAAGCATTTAAATGCAGAAGCAAAAATTCGTTATATTTTACTCGATTTCAACTTAATCGATAAAAATGGATGGTGCCAAATTCAAAATTGAAATACCCTCTGGATAAATTGAAGACGATTCGAAGAATCCGTAGAACTGATGATGAAATATTCTTAAACGATTTAAAAGGGACCAAGGGACGGCGAAATGGATTGCCTGAATGCTTGCTGTTGGTATTTCTTGAGGCACATACTTATTCCATACGTGAAAGCCCGTTCATAAGACGTTTAAAGCAACTGAGCGTCCTACGACGAGTTATAATGATCCATCCGAAATGGCCAATATTAACTCTCAAAAGGGTGGATCTGATAAATCGAAAATGCTTTAACTATCTTTAACTATTCTCTTCATTAGCGCACAACACTATCGAGATCTCTTCGAAAGCGTTACTATAATTTTAGATGCATAACTGAGAAGAATCGTTGGAAAGAAATTTGATATTTTAAGGCGAATATATTTGTGCTCAAAAAAAAACCGAAGTTAGAAGATTTGGAAGAGCGTTATAATTGTTAGGTGAGTCAAAAAATTACGAATAAAATTTTCAAATTTAGCGCTTTGGTTTTCCTTACATCTGTGAAGAAAAACGCAATACATATTTGGGAATAGCATTAAATGGGTGGCGATTTTCTGCATAATGACGGAATCTAAAAAAAGAAAGAAAAAAGAATGATTTACTTATTGCGAAAACTTTCGTATTCTCATCTCCTTCTTTCGAACATTAAAAACTTGACCAGATTCAACAAAAAGAAAACTGAACATTGTAATGTTCGATGAATAGAAAAGATAAAAACAAACGATTTAGCTGAGCAATTTTTGCTCATTAAAATTCATCCATCATTCAACGTTCAACAAAATTTGCTTAACTTCAACGAATGCTTTATGAATGACAATGCGGACACTTTAAGATGGCTAAAATCTCATGTGATCGGAGGTGGGGGGGGGGCACAACGACTAAAAATATTATTGATAGTGACGCTTTTGGAAACGAAACATCAGAGCAGCGCAAACTTGATGATGCGAGTGGCAAATTTAAGCAACGATTGCGTGATGTCTTTCTACACTGGATTAGACAGCGATCGATTATGGGCACTTATTCATCCATGATCAGGGATTTAATGACCGAGCGAGTTTTAGAAAAAAAAAGAAATTTTAAAAACGGTTTAAATGAATGAACCAATTAAGTTGCTTGCGTTGTTTGCAATTCACTTCTCGACAAAAAGGGCCGCTCCTTCGAAAAAAGAGAAAAACCCCTCAACACCTTTGAGCATGAACTAGATTAATTCGACATCATTCACAGGAGCAAACATCTCTCCATTCATATGGAAAGAAAAAAACTTTTTTTTGAATTTTCTCAAGTGGATCGTATAAATCTGTTTCTTTTGTTAAACGAATTTTTCAATCATTTTTAGCTTTCGTATTTTCAAGTTGATGAGTCCATTTCAATTCCTCCTTTAACAGATTCCAGTCGGTCTGCTATTAAGTTAATGAAAAAGCACTCGCTGCCTTCATTTAATTGAAAATTTTTTCGATACCTCGTTGGTTCAAAACAACCATATAAATTTCCCATTCAAATAGCTTTCGCCTCCTTTCCGGCTATAAATCGTCTCGATTAAGGCTAATGATGCGGCTACTGCAATATACATGTGTAATATCATACCATATAGTGTATAATTTGTCAATAAAATTTGAATTCAATGAAGACGAGACGTATTTGTGAGCTGATTTGACATTTATGATCTTCTATTGTACTGACGGGTTATTTTAATTTGTGCACTCTTTCTCTATGCGATACCGATCAACAAATAAATATGATGAAAATTTCGACTATCCTCCACGGAAACGAGTTGAACAACAAAACGCATTTGAGTGTTGATCGATTTGTGAAAAGTGTAATAACGTTCAAACAATTCACCAATAAAAGATATAATTTAAGTGAGAATAATTCGGAAGCGTGTTATATAATTTAAGTGAGAATAATTCGGAAGCGTGTTATATAATTTAAGTGAGAATAATTCGGAAGCGTGTTATATAATTTAAGTGAGAATAATTCGGAAGCGTGTTATATAATTTAAGTGAGAATAATTCGGAAGCGTGTTATCCGATAAGACAATTGAGCTTATTTGTTTGACGAAGCACGAAACATCATTAACACAAACAACTATAAACGTTAACTGCACAAATAAACATAACAAATCAAATTATCATTTCGCATAACGATAAAACAAATTTGCTAGAGAAATAAATCGCTTATGGGTTGGGCAAAGCGATAGGGATAACAAAAGTGAAACAATTAAAAAGATCTCTGAAATGCAGCTTTTGGCAGCCGAATAAAAACTGCCGAACAATCTGCGAACCGGGATAAAATTATTGAAACAATTAAAAAGATCTCTGAAATGCAGGTTTTGGCAGCCGAATAAAAACTGCCGAACAATCTGCGAACCGGGATAAAATTATTGTGTGATCGATAAAATACATTGGAATTTAAAGCTCTTGAAACATTCGATATGATTCACTGAGATAGATCTGCTAAGTGTGGTTTTTATTTTTCAAAACTTTTCGAACGTTTTTTTCTCAAAACTTTTCAAACGTTTTTTTTCAAAACTTTTCGAACGTTTTTTTTCCAAAACTTTTCGAACGTTTTTTCTTCAAAACTTTTCGAACGTTTTTTTCTCAAAACTTTTCGAACGTTTTTTTTTCCAAAACTTTTCGAACGTTTTTTTTTTCAAAACTTTTCGAACGTTTTTTTTCAAAACTTTTCGAACGTTTTTTTTTCAAAACTTTTCGAAAGGAGGCGCATTTTTACAAATAGGAAAAAGAAGTCGTTGAGCAGTGAAAACATCACAAAATAACTGCAACTAATCGCTGAAAACGCGTTGTTTATTAAATAATTCGAGCTCATCACTGCGCATACCGAAATGCGTCTATGCAAGAGTGTGGACCCGCATAGGCTTGATTCGCTGCGCTACAATACTGCAATCATTTTTGTCGGTTCATGCGGCCATACTAATAGGGGAAAAATAACACAGAAAGCATGAAAAGCAAACAAACTTCAACATTATCTCACATCAGCTGTTTCAACTATCATTTTGCGTTCACAGATGCACATTGTGGTTTAGCTTTGGAACGAGAATTCCCAATTAATCGTTAAAGAAAAACAAATTATGTAAATCAACGGTTCATTACTCGTAAAAGAAGACCTATTCCTTTGAGAAACTATTAGTCGAGTTTTAAATCGTATTAAGTTTGAATTTGGGCTGGCAGAACTGTTTGGAAGAGTTTGTAAACCAGAGGAAATGAGCATCAAAAAAGATGGCGGAACATGCGCTTTAGCAAATTACCCACCGGACCAGCCTCTTTCACAAGCTTCCCACAAAAAATGAAAATTCACATCTAACTGATGCCATTGTCCGACAACTCTTCCAATGTAGGTTTTTCGTTTTGTAAGCCGATCATGGGAAATGCAACCTGGTTTGTTGTACAATGCACGCATTTTTTTGTTGGATTGTCAGATGCAAACGAATTAAAGGCTCCATCCATTACCCATGATTACCTTGCTCTCATTTCAAATCGGTTTTTTGACCACGGGGAAAGCTATAGACATTTAAAAATGACAAACGGACAGGCAGACGGACGGACAGACAGACAGACACAAACAGACAGGTAGGCAGACAGAGATGCAAATACATACACACGCATACCGTATGCACAGACATGAATTGACAAAAAGCACTTCATGCAAATTTTCCAAATAGTCTCAGAATGCTTCTTTACGAGCCCTTAATTGTTTGAATAACGTAGATTCACTAAGAGCGAGCGGTGCTTGAAAAAAAAATGGGGGCACTTCAAAAGTTTTGTTTAATGGATCGAGTTATCCTTCAAAACTTGTGAGCGCATCGTTGGTTACATCGAACCGTTGTCAAATTGGCACTCGTGTATGCGACGAGAGCAATTGTTCTCTATTAACGAATCAGTCATCGATTTAGTAAAATTCACCTTTCTTAAGCTCATCGGATAGCGCGCCATACACAACAGCACAATACATTTGCGTAACGTTACCGAAATTACGAGATGGTTCAGCGTGTTCATCATGCGTGTTCTTCTGTTGCGGCAGTAACAATGATCCGAAAACTACGTAAACTGAGTTTACATTAAATGATAGATGCTAGCTGCTATGGCAAGAGATCTAATACTATTCCGAGTGATCAAAATCTTTAACAATAACACTTATATGTATTATCAGAATTTTTCGAACAATAAACCTCAAACTTCACAGAATGACTGTGGCTTGATTACATGAGTTAAACATTTTGAGCGGAGTCGTTATAGGTGATTAAAGGAGCCGAATTGACAATTTGAAAATAAAGATTTTTTTGTCTGTTATAACTTCTTCGCGGTTTTATTTCAAGCGCGCACCACCGCCTTGCAACTCTGCCCCTTTAGTCGCATGATACTTATCTCGTTCCTGTGTGCGCTGCATCTATTGTTCGCCAATCATCTTGACCACTGCTCTATCCTATCACGCACGATGTAGACGTTGCTTTCGAAAAAAATCCTATTTGCTTAGTATGGAGCTTTTGGGCTTGTGGTTTTCCGTTATAATTGCTTCGACATGACCGAAGCCGAACCTCGCCACCTTTCGCGACCTGCTGCATTTTCACAATCGAATGTCGACTCGGGACCTGACTGCGTGCATAGGTAGACGAAACTTTCGACCTCAGAAGTGGCCTTACCGCATGATGCCATTTAAGCTTTGCGGGTAAAACGCATTTATTGGCCATTTTGGTTTCAACAGGTTGTCCTGTGCTCCAATGGCTGTTGATGTTTCCTTCAAGGGTTGCCAAAAGAACGAAAATTACTAGTGTTTGAGTTTCAAATGCAATTGTGTAAGAGTGTTTTGGCGCTCTTAAATCAAAACATTCACGCATCCGGTGCTGCCAAAAAGGGCTCCTTATGATTTGCAAATTTCTGATGCATGTTTCTTGCGATGTATTTGCGCGAATCGAATCTCGTTTTTGCCGCTATTCATTCTACGAGCTGTTTCTTTAATAAAAGTGCGTTTGTGTGTGGAGGCGGAGCGCTTTGCAGCAAACTTTTGCTCGGAGACATTCGTGTATTATATAAAGACCAAACCCTCTAACAGCAAACTCGGTTTCTTGTCTTGTACTCATTATTGCTGATATCGCGATCGTTTCAATATTTGAATCATACATAGCGCTTCTTCACCTCCTATCTAATGTGTTGAAAACTTTTGCGGATTACCACTTCCAAATCAAGTTTGCGAATAATAATTCTTTGAAGCTTCTTTGAAACGAATTTTACGGCCGAAATCGTCTGGACAAGGAAAAACACTGATGACTATGGCATAAAACCGCTAAAGGAGACCTTCAGTGGTTTTTGCAAGTGTTTAAAGAGGCAAAAGGCGCTCAGAAGTTCACATTTCTAGACGCAAAATTTTGATTCATTCTGGTGCTGACCGACTTGCTGACCGCGAACCACTTCTCAAAAATCTGAAAATTTTTTCACCTGACCTCACGATGAATGATGCGTACGTGTTACGTGAGTGATGGTCGTGATCACTGTATGCACTTTTGAACTGTTGTTGAAACCTTATTTCACATTATTTTAGGACTAAATCATTCGCTCACCGCACCGTTTGTTTAGCTGGAGCTCCTATCGCATTCTTTAACTGTGCGCCTCCTTTACCTTGTAGCACTTTGTCCAGACGCTCTGCAACCAGTGCAGATAACGTTCGTTAAAACTTTACCGGTATTAACATTGTTTGGTTACTTTCAAATAGAACGAATCACCCCACCTTGTGAAATTTTGCTGTCTTCAAGTGGGCTAGTAAACCTATTGGTAGTTTTGCCTCAGAAAAGAGGTATAGTGGTATAAACGCTTATATATCCAAAGAAGTTGTACGGTTTTTAGGACGGAAAACATTAAAAGCACGTAAATGTTGAGGATTTTTCCGCATATCCAATAAGTCTTTCAACGAAAATCTGATCGGCTTTACTGGCCATAAAATCGTTAAAAATTTGTGCACGGAGTCAAAGGTTTTCATCGTAAACTCATATCAGCCCGAGGAAATATGTGATCTTTTCAGTTCCTTATGCATATAATTTAACAAAATGTACGCTGATGATATCAAAAGCTACTTGTAACAACTTGCTATTTTTGAACTTATTTTTTCGACGAATACTTAGAAATTGCTTCTAAATGAACTAACTCAGACTTTAGCCGTTGTAATTGTTTTACAATCTTGAAAGCATTCGTTTCAACAGTTTATTTTTTTCACAAATGCTACATGAATATAGCTGATACTTGTTATGGTCGTATGACGTGGTCTAAGGCGAGTTAGGGTTTGCTGATGCGAAATGGGTTGCTTTTTGAGAAGAAAAAAAAAGAAATCAGCAAATTGGATAAAACCTTACAAAATGCATTCGAATGATCAACTGTTCAAACAGCTAGCTGAGTTATATGTTGATCATCCTAGTTCTTTAACGAATAATCGTTCACATTGAGTCAACAAGGTTATCGAGATGCAATAAGAGCATCACTCTACCTAATGCCAACGATTTATTTTGACGAAAAGAATCGTCGACTCTTGCCTGTATTATTAGCTGACTTGTTATTTAGTTGTTTTTGGATTTCAATGAGATTGGCATAACTAAATTTTCTCGAAACTGTTTTGATCGTTTTTTATGTGCAGCACACTATTAAACAATGGAAGATTTTTTTAAAATTAAATTCATTGTTGTGAGAACGCGGAGGGAACAAGAAAGAGGCAATGAGTTTTGTGATACGTCGAGTTTTTTTTTCCGATTTTGCTAAGAATGACGACTTCAAGTTTGTCTGTGTTCGTACGCTACGTCGAACATGATTTTGCTAATATCGACTGCATTTTAATTTCGAAATACAGAATATTTGATCATAAACATAGAACGTATATGTATAGAATGTTTAGCGGTTGAGAAAGAATCGTTTAGCGATACTCTCTTTAAGAATAACACCTTATACATGACCGCAATGCTTGCTTATTGTAGTACTTACGCCGTTTTTTTCTAGAAACGAGTTTTTTTTTCGAGTTACTTATTTTTTGTTTTTGAACCTTCTAATACTGTAACTTTTTTTTGTGATGATCGCTTTTTGCAATTGTTTAAGTCATTTGCAAACGAATTCATTTGTCATTTGGAGACTTAAGAACTTTTGATGCTAAAGCATTACAATGAAAGTCCGCTTGAGTACGTTTTTTTCCTCGTGTGCTTTCGCCTTATTTTTTTCCGTTCTCTTGTCTTTTTCTTGTTGAGCATAATTGAACGTGAGTAAATTGTAGATGTTGTTGAAGTCGATCGTCGTGCTGTTGTTGTTGCTAATTGCTCTCGAACAAGCCGTCGACGTTCAAACAGCGCGGCTTGCAGACATTTTAGAAGTTCAACCTAGTTTATCGAATTTGGATATGTGTCAATACCTGAAAAACGTCACTGGTTTGTTCGATTTTCGATTTTGAATGCTTTCGTTTCAGCAGTTTTGTTTGTTTGTTTATTCCTTTTTTGACTGTTATAGTAACTTGTAGGAAACAAAAGATTTTTGAGGTCATTTAAAGGGAATTCCTAGTATCGTGATGCTCGCTTCCTCTCGGAAAACTCAATAGAAGCTTCAGCTTTTGCTGACGTTTTAAACGAGTATTGATTTCACATAGTATGAAAAGTTGCTCAAAGTCATTAAAAGTGAGCGTTAATCATTTGCCATTCTTTTCTAACGTTTCTCGATCGATGTTTTTTTCACCTATTATGAAAGCGGAAAAGTTTAGATGGTAATTTGGACATTTCAACGCCGCATATAATGCGGGCTTGTGCAAAAAATTCATTGGAGATGGACGCTATATTTTTTAATCATATTTTGCTCGCATTATTTTGACAGATTGTTTTGATTTTTATGCCTAATTAAAATATCCAACTTAGCTTGTCATTAGTTAGGGTTCGTTCGAAAAATTTCAGCAAATCAACGAAAGCGCCACAAGGCTATAATGATACGATGCATTTCTTAGTTGTTGTTTTGCGTAGAAGCAATTTTAATTGTTGTGCGCACCGCGGTGTGCAACCATATTGAGCTGGTTTCTTGAGCACCTGCACAAAAGCAAAGATCGCATAATGTTAATTCGGAGCGCTCTTCCACAACAAACCTGCCCATCGCAACAATAAACAAGTTTATTAATGCAATCTTTCCCCAAAGGAACATCGATTTTAGCAATCCTTGCGGCGCCACGTTTGTGTCGTTTGTGGGGTTGTAAATGGTTTTGTGCGGAGAAAAAAAAGCACGAATTAGCGAATAAAAAGGTACCTACGTAAGAAGATGATCGGATTTTCATTGCTGACTGACAAAACTAAAGTCGGATGACACATACGCATGTCAGTGAGCGCATATGCGTTACCTTTTGTGGCTATTTCGGTTCATTTATTGAATATTTAAAAGCTCTCATATCATAATATATTCCATTCCGGAATTCAACTGGAATTTTGGCTCTCCAACATAATTACTCGTGTATTCGTTTCAAATTTTCGACGTACGTATAAATAGAATTGTTGACAACAGAAGCTTTCTTTCTTAAGGGCAACAGTAATTTTAAAGCGTAAATGCTATAAACTTAAAACATGGCCGGAATTCAGCGTTTTCGGACGTGGAAAAGCGCAATTTTTGAGCAATCAGAGTTATTTTATTTGCCAAGCCAAAGGTCAGCATATTTAGATCATTTCAGCCTTTATGCCGTGGGCCTATCACCTGGATTGCTGCTAAGTCTTATGAAGTAGTGTATGTTGCAGTTCAGATCAGATGGCTGTGCTGTGGTGCAAATGAAAGGAAGTTTGGGAAAAACTAATATCAAGTGCCGCTTTTTGCTCGAAATAGAAAGATATTCCCTAGTACATTTGTTCATATGTATATTCCTTGGTACACTTGTTCAGATGTTGAAACTTTGGAGCAGCACCAGTTTGGGATTCTGGAACAATGCTTGTACTACTATTTGGCCGGTGAAGCACAACGAAAGGCGTCCAATTTTGGTGTTGCACATGCTCTCGCCTCTTTACCACCATCGGTCGGACCAAAACCATCACCGATCGCGATCAAATTTCATCAGATTACCCTACAACATTTTCAACTGGTAAGAATGCTTCGCGATGAAAAGGTGCGAAAGACGTTTGAAAACCCGTTAGGGGCAATTTTCGATGCATATATATATATATCGAAATTTAATGGATCGAAACGAAATTATATAAGCACGTATATTGAAACGCTGAAAGCAGTTCAACAATGGAGGCGATTTTGGATGGAAGGAATGGTGCTGTAGGAATGGAAAGTTCAGATATTGCATTTTCTAGGGGAATTACTACTTTAAGTTATGGGGAACACACGAGCACGTCCGCCCTGAATGACTTCATTTGTCTTAGTTCTTCGAAAGATTTCCAGAGCGCCGTCTTAGGTCAACAGTGCCCAGCAGCGAATGAAAATGAATCGGATAGTACTTTTGTTGCCAGACATTTTGTTAAAAGAGTCACTCTTCTCATGTATTTTTAGTTAACTTTTAGCAACGATGTCTTTATAATTGACAGTCATGTTGCGTAAGACTACATGTGGAGTGTTTTGGTGATCGACGAGTGCCAATCTTGATTATGGTGAATGGATGATATGAATGCTTGTAGAACGAGTTTCTGAAGGATCTCACCATTAACGGATATATGGAGGTGTCTTGGGAAGATCCACGTCTTTCTTGGGATCAGCAGCAATGGAAATTTTCGAAAATGACCGTCCACTCGATCGCTCACATCTGGGTTCCTATCCTTACAGCGCAAACGTTTGTTCCTCGCTTCGTTTACTTCACGGCTTTCATCTATGAACCACAGTGCATCAGCTAGTGTGTCGCTTGTGCGTTTTAGAAGTGGCACAATGCTGAATTTCAAAATGGACGATTTTATCAGCGCAAACAATGACTGAAAGAGTCCGGTGTCGATGAAATAGCTTGTTGGTAAAATTGTGGTTAACAGTAAGTGGGGATATGCTGGGGACAAGGAGAATTGGGAGGGGGGCGGGGATGGGAAGGAGCAACCCATCAAACAAGTGGTTCCGAAAACTATTCGCAATCACTAAAACTTCGAATTTTATCCTACTTTATCATTCCTGCAAATTCTCCAGTAAAGAGTTATTTTGCTGCAATGCGGTTAATGAAGCATGCCACGGGAGCACTTGTAAACGCATGTAAAATTTCTGGTCCAATGAGGCCCATATAATTTTCGCGGGGTTTAGAGTCGATTTTTAAAGGGGTAAGGGATATAGCCTTACGGTGTAAAATGCACCCACGAAATTTCTCTACTCAGGCTTTACCAGCTGATGGTTTGAAACTCGTGCACAGATACACACATAAACCACATACACACTCACTCACGCACAAAAGTACACACAAGCGTTCCACACACAAAAATACGCCCACATACACACACATACATGCACACATGCACCACACAGGCGTACACATCACACACTCACCATGCACAACCACACACATAACACGCACGCCTCACACACTCCAGACATACGCAGATACACGCACAGATGCACATACATACACACACATACAGCACACCCACCACTCACCACTCACACAGACATAGACATAGACACACACGCATATGGACAGATTGACGCACAGACACACGTGCACACACACAAAAAGCGCCCACGCGCACACGACACACACGCGTACACACGCACACACGGGCGCGGTCATACATAAACACACATCACACAAACGCACACACACACGCCACGCACACGCACGCAACCAAACACACGCATGCAGACCACACACACACGCGCGCATGTGCATACACATATATACACACAGACGCCACACACACACCACACCATTCACTACACGTGCCCACGCACCCGCCACTCGCGCAAACACACGCCACATGCACACACAAGCACACACACCGCGAGCACAAACCTGCATACACGCACCAAACATACACGCACATATATATCCACATACAACACACACGCACGCCACACACACAAACACACACGCACACATCACTCCGCACCACACACAAAGACATACACCCGCATACCACGCACACACCCACACACATACACGCGCGCACAAACATGCACCACACGTAAACACACGTATACGCACCGCACAAACATGCACCCAGGCGCCCACGCGCAGACGCGCGCATACGTAGGCGCTCACACACGCATACACAAACACAGATACATACACACACATACGCCACACCCACATACGCCGCACAAACGCACGCACACAACATCCACGCAAGCACACACATGCACACACGTACAGACATACCACCACACACACGCGCACTGACACACACACCGCACGCGCACAAACGCACACACGAACACACGCATCACACGCGCACACACCGCCGACGCAAACACACAGTGACACACCACGTACACAAACAGATACGCGCACACCACCCACACACGAGCAGACGCGCGCATACGTAGGCGCTCACACACGCATACACAAACACAGATACATGCACACACATACGCCACACCCACATACGCCGCACAAATGCCACGCGCACAAACGCACGCACACAACATCCACGCAAGCACACACATGCACACACGTACAGACATACCACCACACACACGCGCACTGACACACACACCGCACGCGCACAAACGCACACACGAACACACGCATCACACGCGCACACACCGCCGACGCAAACACACAGTGACACACCACGTACACAAACAGATACGCGCACACCACCCACACACGAACAGACACGGGCATACCACACACACACAAACACACGCGTTCACCACACACACACCACTCACATTCCACACATGCACGCACGCGCGCACATATGCACGCTTGCGGACGCATGCACGCACGCCCATGAACTCGAGACACGCACATATCTGCAGGCACCACACACACACGCATATACATATGAATGGGACGATATCAGCATAATGCGCTTTTGGAGACTGTGGATTTGCGCACAGGACCGGAATAGAATACTGTCAGAAACAAGTCGAGATAAAAATGCTTTCAGTGTAGTATTTTCGAAATTATTTTGTTGGCTTCGCTAATTGCAAAGGCATAAATTTGCTCTCCTATAAGTTCTGTGACAATGAAGCGATCTATTCCATTCCACACATTTTCGCGCTGTTGTATTCTATCCCATCCGGTTCCAGTACAGTCATTTTTCTTCAATTCTGTTATGTTCCGTGTATTCCGTTCCATACCGTTTCATTTTTATTTCATTCGGCTCCACTTTCGTTCTATTTTACCCTGCTTTGTACTACCATGTTTTGTTATAAGTTTTTCCATTCTTTTCTGTTCTACACCGTCTTCGCCGTAACTTATCTTACTGTATTTCATTTTCTTCTTTTTTCATTTCGTTCCATTCTTTTCTGTTCCGTTTCACTTTCGTTCCATTCCAACCCGTTTACTTCTGGTCTACTCCGTTTAAGATTTCTGCTGAAAATGAAGGTTGTTTTATAGATATGACACGGCGATCAGAAACGGCGATTTTATGGAAATGCGTAAAATTCAAGTACTTTATAATGGCACCGTAGATACTCTAATTAACTTCTCGTTAAAGACGTTCTGCGACGATGCAGATTTCAAAAACTTTCCTGATGACGTTTACAAGTGTTGCTACCAAATCGAGCCGCATCTTAACCAGGTATGTCTGGATGACGTTTTTTTTTTTTTAAACTAACACGCCAATTTGAATTCTCCTCACCATAACCGAAAAAATGGTGGATATCCAAATGGACTTTAATCCCTGAACTACTGATTAGTGAGCAAAATATCAGATTTTTGCTACTTTCAATTATGGCTGTGGAAAAGAAAGGATGAGAATTCGCCAAACATTTTCGAAAGCAGAATAACGAAACAAATCAAAACTGCATAAAACTAAAACAGTGAGGCGAGAAGCGGTTACTCAATGGATGTTTCATCAAGAGTTTGTGCAGATCGCGTTCTCATCTGTAGAGAATTGTAACCAACGCAGTAGGAAATGAAATGTTTCAGTTTAGCAAAAAATTAAATGATTCTGTTTTGCAGGAAATTGAATGGTTCTGTTTAGCAGGAAATTGAGTGGTTCTGTTTTGCAGGAAATTAAATAATTCTGTTTTGCACGAAATTAAATGGTTTTGTTTTGCAGGATATAATTCAATTCGTCACCGATGGCAAACCGGTTTACACCGATCCAAAATATTTCCGCGATTATGGATGGTTTATGTCAGGAACTGTACCCTCAGTACGAGCTGATGGTACGCAGCTCACACAGGTGAAAAATAATTTTCAAATTCTAATGAAAAACTGTCTTTGCGGTATTCAGGCAAAATCTCCGAAAAACAATCAATAGATTTCAATTGGAAATTCCTATCGCAGCGTTATCGATGAGATTTCTGGATTATTAAGGTATTTTGAAAAATGTCAACGAAACTTTTATGTTGAACTCTGATGAGGAAATGTCGCATAATATTATCATTACTAGGTAATTTCGGCGTAGTTTATGTGCCTCTAACTCGCCGTTCGCCAAACAGTACCTGTTTGCATTATGCAGAATGATAAACCACCTACAATGACATGTGTCATCAGCATTTGCGAGGTTAGCGGAAGTGCCTTCTGACGGAAGTGCTCATTTAGTGTCTGTTCAGCAACCGGATGTAAAAGCATACAGCAAGATAATCCAGTATCTCGGTAATACAGCTACGGGTAAATCAGGTACTAGTACACTTTAATAGAAGAGGTAAGTTAGTTGTTCGTTACGCGTTGTACTTTTTCTTGCTGTCCCCTTTGTGTGTGTGCGTAAGTTATGATTGTCTCGAGCCACTTTTCCTATTTGTGTTTCAGCTATACCGTAATAAGCTGAAACGTATTAATTTTTGCAGCTTGGTTTCTGCATCAATTTGCAACGTGCAAGTAACTCGATACGCACTGAACTCACTCTGCCAATGACGGTCACTGCAATACTCTTTCTTCTTTCACCATTCCTCGGCCAAATTCATATTCAGATCACTGCAAAGATGTTTATTCTCTTCCTTCAATTCATCACATTGCAATTGTTCTCGAATCGAATCGCTCCATTTCTCGGCTCAGCATCTGCCACTCCCAAACTGCGTGTGTTATTTTGCATATGCTTTCAGCCTTCAGATGAGCACAGCATAGGGAATAAACGTTCACTAATACGGAAATGCCGTGTGTTCAAACTTGGCATACCATAGCATATCATTTCCTCAGAAACTAAAGAGGCGCTTTATTCACGATGAGCTAAATGTGAAATGGCGTCAGCAAGGGAGAATAAGAAGAGATAATTAAGTTAGTGGGAAGAACGAACTTAAAGAATTCTAGTGTGGATCAGGATGTCCAAAGTGAATTTTAGACAGAGTCTAACTAAGAGAAAGAGGATGAGAACAAGGACTTACATATGCGAAAAATTTGAGAAATCGGCTGCTCAAAGGGAAGGCGACGCCACTTGTTCGCCATTGCCATTCATTCTTAGATGGGACATTAATAGAGCAAGTGAACGTGATGGGAACATATTAAAATTTTATGTTCCTTATTTGTTTATCTCAAGTCTTTTTCACGCTTACTAGTGACAAAAGTAAATGTCATAATGGAGCCATAAAAAACGCTTATGCTGGCAGAACAAGAAGCGCTATTGGCCGTAGAAGTTATCTTCGTGAAAAGGTTTCGCCATTCAAGCATAATTTGTTAGTTTTTTTTAAAGTAAAAATTTTGCGCTCATCGACGTTATTCAGCCCATACTGTTTGCCTCAACACAGATGCTACTCCAATTATTAGACTGTGATAGTGCGCTGAACTGAGACATAAGTCAAGAATATAGCACCAGAGCGAACTGAAAGGAAAACTCATTGGATGTTCTCAAAAGCCGTAACCAAAGCGCACAAAGGACCGGAATGTGTAAATTTAACTATGGAGTGAGGCACTGAACGGTGCAAAATTAATTTAAAGTTGATTTGCAGTTCGCTTTCATGAGTATGCAATGACAATGAACACGCTGAGCATCGCTGTTTCGATATTCTTGTGGATGTGTAGCAAAATTCGAAGGAATCTACCACCGTGGGGTTGGCTTATACAGTAAGCAAATTGCCTATATGTCTAAATTCCTAAATATACATTTCATGTTCACACGTTTCCATTCTTCTCATTTTATTGTTTGAGTTCTCTTTTCTCCAGCTGCTTTTTTATCGATTACATTATAAGAAAGTTTTTAGAAGTGATTTTTAAAAAATGCGTAGGCATCAGAGTTTTGTATATAATTTTGGCGCTAAATTTCCTCATAAACATCAATAAAGTTAGCTTATCTTTTAGCAAAATCATTGCTCTTTTGAAATAGATTGTCGTTTTTGTAAGGTACGGGTGGCTGAATGAGTTGAGGTGTGGTGATTGAAAAATTCTCTGAAGTACTCGATATCGTAGAATTTGTATGAGCAAAAATTATCGACTAAACGCATGGCTTAAGTTATTAAAAATCGAGATCAATGTTTAGGAGAACGATCTTTCAGGTGCTCACAAGTGATCAATAAATTCTTCTGCATTTTTAATTCGACCGATCTTGGTTTCGATGAAGCATCTTCACTGGAAAAAGGTGGCATCTCGACCAATTACCAAGCGGATTGGACGAACGCGTTCGTTGCGATCCATGGTGTTGCTGTCACGATCGTCTCAGTGCTTTTCGTTCTTGGTTATCTATTAGTACTATGAGGATGTAATCCACTCGATTCGTAGACCATCTTCCATCGTTAAGCCTCAAATCGAGAACCGCGCAACGCTACGCAACCGATATCGACGTATTTGCCCGCTGGCATGTTAACGTTGTGGATTTATGCAACTTTTGTGTTTTACGGTAGGCAATAGTTTAGTTTATATGTTTCACATAAGAAATTTAGGTTTAGTCATCGTCGACTAGGTTTTCCTAAAGTGAAGTTAACGGGGTGATGAGGTTACGGAGGTGCGGGTGCAGGTGTTCTATTGTTTCCTTTCAAATGTCTTCTTATTTCGTCTGATATTTGTTCACACGAATTTGTCGACTTTATACTCCAACTTTTTTTTACAGCGAAATGAAAGCGAGAAAAAGCGTTCGAAAAATATCGGCTTTTTAGTCGATTCAATGAAGTCCTCGTAACGACTGAATATGATATAGGAGGTATGAAGAGGGCCGAGAGAGAAAACGTTTTTTTACAGATCTCAGCATATCAACCTTATGCGTTAATCATCATTATGCTATTTGGCAAACTCACATTTACAAAGCGCATCATGGCTATGTCTGTGTATATATGTACGCGTATTTGTTTCTATCTGTCTGTTCGATTGGGGATTGTCACAATTTACCCTCCAGGCACTTCCCATACGCAATTTCAAATCCGTTTATCGACTCTGATGACTACTGTGGAAACTCAATCAGAACAAAACAAAAACATGCACCACACATCGGCAACTCTTTAGCCGTTCAACTGAGTGGTCATTGGCGACTTTTAGGACTTCAGAGAGCAGCGTAGGTGGACAGGCACTGAAAGAATTGAAATAAACCGTTTTAATTCAAAAATAAATAGCTTCTAGAATTATGCATCTAAAATTTGCGATGGGCAAAAATTTGGTCCGAGGAGAATTAGTGAGTAACTACGAATTCGAATTTTTTGCCGGCAGCTTAAGAAAATATTTGCTCGTTTTTAAAGGATAGAACCACCGCCCGAACGCCTATCGCACCACTCACTGACACAGATTTCCAGTTTTTCTTTTCATTGCTTACGTCAAACTTCGAGATGGTGCTGCTAATGCTAGAATGCATTGCACGGTATTTTATGCAAGCAACTAAACCACCTAAACACGTGAATTTTAAAATGTTCTATTTTGCTATCATAATTTAGATTCCAATCGGCTCGGATTGATAGGGGTATCACTGTTGAGTGTTTAAGTTACCGGATGAGATTTTACAGTCTCATTTTTTTTCTATGCTATATTAGCTCTGTTTACCATTGAAGGTTGGGGTGAAGGAGGGAGGAATTGCTTTGTGTAGGTGTGTGTACTCGAATGTTGTACCTCATATGGTTTCGTGTATACAACACAATCCGCTGACACTGTTATAGGTGGTTATCTTTTCCTTTTTTTTAAATAAATTTATGTTTCGAAGTGAGAACAACGCAACAATCTCGAAAGCGAAGAATTTAAACAATAATTCTTGGCATATTCATTTATTCAACACATATATGCTGACTTTGTGGCAACAAGAAAATATCCCTATATCTTGTAGTTTAAGGCAGCTTCTTCCGCACCGTTGTCGTGTTGTTTGGAAATGGAACCATTGTCAGCCAATGTTTTTTTGTTTTGCATTAATTTTTTTAGGTTCTCCTTTTTAGAAAAAATGAAATCAAAAACTCCCGTCTTCTTTAATTTAAAGAGACTCCGGAGCGCACCATTTCGTTGAAGAGTATGGTTCAGCTTGTTATGCTCACCTTTTTTTTTCTTCTTTGAAAACAGCTTATTTGTGCAACAAACTTTCCGAATTTTTTTCACTTTAAATCATATGATTTTAGCGTGACTGAAAAGCCACGCTAAAATCAGAAATATCATTTACATATATAAGAAGCCATGTGAAACATCGGCTGACATGATTTTGAGAGGCGGGAATAGCTTTCGCTAACCAATTTACTTCTGAAATTGTTCACTTGGCTAGAAAAAAAATTTCCCTAGCGAACCAATGAAACAATTCGAAAAACAGAAGGGCCATATAAATCATAAACCCATGCCAAGTACTTGAGACACATATTCGGGTATTTTGCTGCACCCTTCTCGTAAATTATCTTTCTAAGGTTTTATATTTCATTATTTCGAAAAAAAAAAACGGCTCAACGAGTAATCGAGACAACAATAAAAGCATCACGAATGGTGCTTATTGGTCGAAAAGTGCTTCAAAGCTCTGACAAAAAAAGTTTCACGGTATCGAATCGGTTACCCGAAACTGTGAACCGTTTAAAGGTAAGAAAAAAAAAGCAGAATCAAAACAGCAGCACGCTTCTGCAACATAGAGAGATTCCTTCGACGACCGCACAATGAAGGAGCAAATGCGCCTCAAATATGCCCACTCAGTTAAGTAGTCCCAACGGACTGCAACTTGTGAGCAGGATCTGTGCAAATAAAAAAAGCCATTCGTCATGAACTGACCCGCAGCGAAAGACGCTTGACAATATGTAAATTAATAGATTCGACCCACTTATTCGGATTACGTTTTTCAGTTGAGCTTTCGAAAACTTCTCTATCCTACTCTATGCATCCGAGCATCACTAGATAGGTATAGCTTAGCGTAGCAGTCTCTGATTAGCCTATTTATTTTTTTGGATTTGGTTTCTATCACCATTTTCTTTACCCGTTTGCACACCAATTCATCCTTATATTAACATTCAGGGTGGGAAGACTATGATTCTGTTCGCTGAATTCTCTAAGCACCTTTCGACATTTAGTAAAATGTAACAAGACGAAAAGGTCGGTGGATTACTTATGCCTCAACTCAATCTACAGGTTTTTTCCTGATCGACCAAGCTTAATAAAACGAGCAAAGCAGTTTTGCGAATAAAAATTTTTGTGTAGCGTTAACGCCACAATGGAATGAACCGAAGTGATGAGTATGAACAGAGAGAACAGAGCGCACCGTTGGCCAGACGGCCAGACAGAAAAGCAAGAGAGGGTACGGCAATCCGCCGATGTCAGGGAAGTGCGCCGTTGGGCTGCTGCTTCTCGCGTGGTGCTTCCGGACTGTCGACCGTCTGGAAAAGAGCTGTATGCGTCAAGCGCGCAAGCACATTCGGATCACTCAGCTTTTGCTTTGGCGCATCCATTAGCCTTCTCGCACTGAAAACAACTTTTGAACAGTTCGTAATAGTAGTACCCTTTGTAGCGGTAATAATGAAAAGATGAGACCGTTGACAACAGCACAAGTGAGACGTCCACTGAAACACCTGGCCTACTTGTGATTAACGCTGCAGTATACAAAATGCAGACGTGGACACGCCAGCTGGCGCCTTTGACGCCGAACTTTTTCTGGACGCTGGCATACGCGGTATAGTAAAAACTGCTGCAGATATCCTTGTAATGATTGCAGCTGAGGCGAATGTCGGCAGCATTTTTTTCCGTTTGTTTTTCGTCGCGTGGAGAGCCCCGTCAAGCTGTTTTAAGTTTCACCTGTGCTGTAGCCACACCGACGCAGTAGGTGACTATATATATATATAAATCGCAGATTAGGGCTAAGCGAGAGATTAGAAAGAAAGAAAGGAACGGTTAGCGTTCACCTACGCACTCCATCGAGGTCATCTTTGGCAGTGGAGAGATGTTGTTTTGTTTCGGCTAGTCCCTCCTTCAGTGCCTCCTGCAATAAGTACGTCTCGGTGTAACCTCCTGTGCCCGCGACTGTCTGCTTACGTCTCAAAGAACCGGCGTGGTGTGCATGAGGAGAAGCGCTGAACGCTAGAGGACCGTTGCCTTTCATTCGCAAAGAACGATCTTCGTCAACGTCAACAGATAGCGCTCGAAGGGTCTGCTTCTTAAGTGTTTCTGGCTGCAAGAAACCTCTTATACATTACTAACCATACATGTGCACATAAAAAGCCGACCTCATGCATATACCCTAGAAACTAGAGGTTATAAACACTAATGGAGGCCACTTCTTTACAGAAACTTCCTCATGACGGCGGTTCTCGTTCATCCTCCCGATTTACGAACTGAATGCTAATAACTTTATGGAAAGAGACTTAAGCAGTCAACAAGTCGAAAAGTTGCTACTATTTCATTGCAGCGAAACTTCATATAAGATGTTTTGTGACTCCGATTTAAACCTTTTCCGGGCCGAAAACGCTCTAAGCCGTGGAGCTTCCATTAGAGATTGTAAGTAACTTGAATTTCAGTTTCCATCCAACTACATATATCCTAATGACTGGAACAGAATCTACTGTTACTATTCGTACATGGCATAGAATGTACCTCAATAAAAACCGCCTTGATAAATTCCCTCTTTAAAAAGTGTTCATCAGATTAGCATGGTATGAAAATGGTTGTTAAGAAATGATTCAATTGAGCAATGATATTCAGATTAGAATTTTGAGTGCAACTAAAAACCAACGATTCGCACGAAATGTTTAGATAATATCGTCGTGAATTTAAGTATGGTCGACACAGTTTGTAACTGACAATAAAATATTTTCATTGATATGTCCATTGAATTTTTATCAGTTTTTCATGCGAATATATGCTCATAAAAAATTGATGTTGCGGCAAGTGAAAAATATGTGCACAGGAGGAACTCGAATCCACTAGAAAGACCAAACAGCATCTGGTAATTTGTGCTTGTAATAACGCAGTCAAGCGAATAGATGTCCGAACAGTGAAGTATTAAGAATTCGAATCGCTTTGATGATATCCATTCTCAACTTAACAAATGATTCTTACGGATTCCGAGAGAATCTGTGACGATCGATTAAGAAGCGCTACTGACAGTAAAATCTTGGAACAAGCTGAAAAATTCCAAGTAGCACTTGCTAAGTGTTTTCTTTTTGAGAAAAAAATCGGTATATGAAATCGACTTGAGCACCTAAAGTGCGTGCTTTACCCTCTCTCCAAATGGGGAATGCTTATGAAGTTGAAATGTAACCCGCCGAGTTGCCTCTCAAGAAGCTTGGAGATAAGCCCGATTCCTCTTGCTCTTCAGTTGTTAACTAGCAAAGCGCTTACGAACCCTTGAGACGTGCAACGGAATACCGCTTTTCCTTGGAGGATACATCGCGGTGGCAAGATGCGATGATGGCGGCTCGGTGAGCAAATGTGATAGATTCGGATTCGGCTTCTTTATATCCAAATTGTTTGGCCGAATAACCAGTGTGGCACTGCAGAAATCGAATAAAACGTAACATCGTTATGTAGTGAACAAGACAACAAACATCCATAAAAATTTCTTCTTATTGCATGCCATTTCTTTATAAAGTTGCAAATCAAAATAGAAAGGAACCAGAAAGCTTATGTCTCGTTCATGCAAAAAAATCACACAATTATTCCACTTTTCCAATTTCGATCAAAGATTCTGATCTTGTAACATCAATTTTGCAAGCATCAATCAGCTTCTGATCGACCGCTGATTTTTTTGCATGCCCATTGTCAAAAGGAACTCATAAAAAACATTTGAAAAAGAAGCGGTTAGTAAAGTCGGAGATCAGAAGACTTCTCTGTAACGAACAATGAAAACACACATAGGTGACCATAAACTGAGCCAAACAAACATTAGCGAAAGGCCGGTAAAGCACATAGATAGGAATGATTTAATATAGCTACAAACTAAGAACGTTTTTTTTCGATTCGAAAAACAAATAGATGTTTTAGCGGATGTGTTAGGCATAACAAATCAGCATGATGAGACAGGATGAATCCATTCACAAATGGGAAAGAATTTGAAGCTTCCATTATAAGAGGAACCTTGAATCCTTATCCTTTTCTTTGAATAAAGACTCGATGGCTCGCGGTTGTTGCGGTGTACAACTACTGGTTGGATGCCCATCAAATGTTGACGAACGAGTTCTTTCCGCCTTCCGTCTCGAACTTTCTTCCGACTCCTGCGGCTTTGACCCTCTGGAATGTATGCATCTCCACAGGTGCACTACAAAAACTATCGACAACTAACGATGCGTGCTCATTTAGGATGCAATCATTAATTAGCACAGTTTTCGACGCGGCCAATAATATACAGGCTACAATAGCGGCTTAGCAGTAGTAAGCTGAGGAACGACAATGTCGCAATTAAAGGCTTACTTACATTTAACGGAAGAGTAAGAGTAATTGTGATCGGCACGTTGCCTAATCGAACGAATAGCTCGGTTGGTGTGGCAAAGTGTTGTTCGCTGCGTTTTTGCTCTCCCTGCAGATATCACCTACATACTAGCGCCGTCGCCGTACGAAACAAGTTGCTGGCGATCAGAACGAGCTCTATCCAAACACGCTTATTGCGTACTCATGTATGAGACGGACAAATATAAACGGGATCATGGCAAAATCATTAGCTAGAAGTCTTATGTTGTTAACATGTAATGAAAATACTTTCGTAACCGAAGCGCTTACAATAGCTACAATAGAAAAATCCTACCTTATTTCGACGACATAAAAATTCTATTTTATCGCGTTTCTAGTTTCTTTGCGCATTGTATTTCAGAGGCTAATGTTCCCAGTGGATATATGCGAAGACAGTTACCGCATCCGTATTTACCGATTAGAACTTTATTTCATTTGGGTTTTGCGTGCAAAAGATATACTATCCGCAACATCGATTATTAATTGGCCGAAGTGTCGGAAAAGAGAAAAAAAAGATATTACTACTTCTATGCGATTCTTTACAGGTATTAAAGTGAAACGGCCTTCTTAAACAGCTTCGCGCATACCCGCAAAACGATTTGGTGATCATGCAACCAAAAGTCAAAAGGGGTTCCTGTCATAAAACTTTCATGGTCAATTTGTTGCAGGAATTCAGAACACATATTCAGTTGTTTTGCACTTTTTTGAACGAATCACAGAAGTGAAAATAAAGAATTTTGGAAACTCTGCTTTCCGAGTACAAAAGCAGCTGAGAAGGAAACGGATAAAATAAAACTAACTCATTCCTCTCCTGATCCTCGTCAAAATTATCTTCAGATTCCTCGGCAATCCCAACACTTGTCTCAGCCGCCTCTCGCCTCAGCTTCGGGTTGAAAGACATACGATTGAATTCACGCTCTTTTAACACACCAAACGTCCTCTCCTTCATCTTCTTCGATGATGACAAATTCGACGCTCCCGGTTGTTGGTCATCATCACCAACTGCCTAAAAATCGCCTTTTTTCCCCTCCTTAACTGCTCACTTAAGCTTTCATCATGTGGGGGATATGGCGCGATGACTCAATTCTGTGCTTGAGAGTTTCAGTTCACTTTCACGTCTAGCGGAAACAGCAATAGCAAATTTTTGTTAATTGATTCATCGGCAAATTTTCTAAAACAACCCATTGGTGAAAGCTTCAAACTCATCGACGAGTTCGTCGAATTTACTAGCGCAAAGCTGAATAACCCTCAAGCTGGTTAATTCATGAAATCGAGAAGTGAGTTTCAGCTTTATTCGCTTGCTGATGCACCAGCGCTCAGGCGAACTGATAGGGAGAGCGGGACGGATGGGCTGAATGCCACCTAACCAAATGAGTAAAAACCGTTTGTCTCCAAAGACGTTTGTATGAGCTGTGGGAATTGCTAATATGTAAACTGGAGATATACCATGCAGACGAGAACGCGATCGGCCTAATGCTATGGAAGTGAAAAAGCTAATAAGCAACGCTATGGTACAGCGGAAATGCGGTTAATTGAAAGACCTGCCCAAACCATAAATTCCAAAATTAACGAAGCACCTTATTTGTTGGGCAAGCATGACGACCATATACAGTTGTAGTCATATTTTGCCTTCAACATATTTGTTGTCTGTAAAAAACGAAATCTGATTGCATGAAAAAAGCAGTAAGAATGAATGAAGTTACCTTAGCAGGTGATGGAGCATATTCGACCTTTCCGGTTCCAGAAGGACATGGCATATAGTTCGGAATGTAGTTCAAAGGCAGCGGTTGAGCAGAGAAGAAAGAGGAAAGATTTGGCATCACCTACAAGTCGCCATATGTGCATACTTATTTCTTCTGCTCACGCAACGCATAAAGTGTGCTGTACAAGCTGCAGCAAAAACACAAACTACAAACAAGCGAATCTTTCACTAATTTTCCTGGAAAGCTTTATGATTTTGCAGCATCTGTTATTGTTCTGTTCAACTGCAAGTACCTCTGACTCTCATTTGTTGTTTTTCTTAAGCGGAAGCTGCTTCAATGTCACTTCAATCACATCAAATCATTTCTGATCCAAAAAAACACATCCTTCCAGAGTAGTGCTGCTAATTTAACAGCAACAATAAAACGCAATTGTGCAGCGCTCTTACATGCTAGAACGTTGCAAAATTTTTAGTTGTGGTTGACAGTTTTGAGCTAAAATTTTCCCAGTCCTATATGTTGCATCGTATTAACTCTGAAAGAATTTTCTTAAGCAATATTTCTGTTCTAATTCAGACCTGGGGATTTGACATTAAAACGTCGAGGTGAGGGAATGGAGGAGAGGCCCTCTCTTGCGCTCCTTTTGTCGATGTCATTTTCTCATACTGATCAGACGAGCTGTAGTCAGTTGTGTCCTGAAACAAACCTCAAGTGCTTGTTACATAAGCAATGAATGGACTGATAGCTGTTGACAGAAAAAAAATGAATACTTAATTGTTGCCACTGTTCCATAGTGCAATGCCAGAATCAGAAAGTGTCCACTTCTAAGGCTAAAGGAACCCGTGCTTTTACCGATCCATACCCGCATTCATATATCGTAATAAGACCTTTGGTCACCACTACCAGGGATCGTCAAGAACATATTTCACGATTGACAATTCATTAGAGCTTTCAAAATTATCCAGAACCATCACCTATGCATCAGTTATGCATATGCGCATAACTTAGAAGATATTGATCGGGATGAAATTCACCTAAGGGCTTCGCACTGATCAGTCGTTACAGCCATCGCTTTTTTTTTCACATGCGTAATGTTCCCGAGTGAACTGATTCATGAGGCTTTACAACAGACACTACGATTATGCGGTAGGGGGAACTAGTTAAACTCAAACACTGACAACGTTAAGATCATATGCTTGAAACTAACTAATCATTCCATTCCTTCACTCAATTTCCCTAGTTGTTAATCAGGCTATTAAACAATACTAAATAACAATTGACTGAGCAAATAATAAACTAAACGATTACGAAGAATCATAACAGCAGCTATGTAGAGGTGAACAGAAGAAAAACTGAAACCATAAAAGTTATTTAAATATGCGGGAAAACGAAAAGTCAGGAAGGAAAAAAGCGGAAACATCGATTAAATTTTAATTATGCACCCTGAGCACTAAGTTTTAGAAAAGAAAAATTCAGAATTGCTGCGAAATTGGAATTAACGATCGTTTTAACACCTGCTCGGTGTATCTCTTTTGCCTCGCATGAGAGTTTATTCACTAATTTTTTCTTTGTTTACAAAATCAACTATCTGTCTTGCCTCAGCACCACTCTCCGGTTCGGTTCTCACTCCTGTGTCGTCCGCAGGACGCAGTTTTTTGTGCGAACTTGAAAGCTCCCCTCCACCATTGTTACCTTTCGGTGGCAACGATCCTGCTCGAATATCGGCTAGTGTTTGCAACTGAAATGTTAGAAATGAAGGCATCTGTGGCCGTAGCAAACGTGTGAGATTGATCACCAACTCTCGTGAGTGTATAAACGAATGTTTGGCGTATGAACCGCATTCTGAGATATGAGTGGGGTTTACTTATGGGATAGGCGACTTAGGTAGTGGCAAATGCAGAAACAGCTAATAAAAAAAATAAAGCCCGACAAAAACATGGTCTAAGAGAACAGAAACTTGCTACAATCAGCATAATTGTGATTGCGCTCAAAAGCAAAAGGTGATGATTGAGAATTGGTGAACGTCATCAGAAGTTATTTATAGCGAAAATATTTGATCTCTAATATAATCGTTCACTTTGGTTATCATCATATCAGTTTGATGTTATTTTTATCACTTGTTGGTTGTACTCTGTCGAACACAACTGAATTGTACGCTCTAAAATGCAATCTTTGCGCTAACCATTCAGATTGTCGTTTTGATTAAGTTTTGATGAGTCAATTTTTTTGGATGTTATCATAAAACATGTACATTTGATAAGGCCTCCAAATAATTTGTCAAAATGCACAACGCTCACATACGGGACGTTTAACTAGTAAGAAAGAAAATACGTGCAACCTATGAATGCAATCCGCATTCACTGCAGTGATTACATATGCTAAATTACTGGGACACTTTTTGTGATCTGCATGAAGATTTTATACTCCAATATATCGAAGATAAAAGTTGATATCAAATTTTAACCTCAATCCCTGATACCGGAGCTGGCTCCGACATAATAGTAACTATACTCGTTATTACGAACGCTCTGGTCCAACTCAGTCGGGTAATTCAAAGAGTCACATCACTTCAAAGTAAATATTTTCATATAGAAGAAGTAACACTACGAGCACAAATTTTGCTAAAGCAGTGCAAGTGGATGTCTGTCTCTTTCTGGGAAAGGCGAGCATTTTTGCTCTTGAAAAAAGTACTCGAAGGCAATTTCAACAGCTTGCTGGTCGTAGAACAGTAGACCGCAAGCAAACTTGTTCAGGTTTCGAAAAGAAAAAGTGAAAATCAATAATGTAAAAAATCAAAGGAGTCTCTAAGACGTGAGGTTTTAAAACCCATGACAGGATGAAAAAGAATGACTGACCACAGCAAACGCCAAGGCAAACTAATCATGGCGCAAGATAATGATAACAGTTTGGTGGTCACTTTATGGCTCTATCTCATGCAAGCTCTTACGACTATGCAGAATGGCTGCTGCAACACAAACGTACTGTCAACCATCGGGCAATTTTGCCATGAGCTGTTAAATCGACAAGCATCGTTGGTGAAAGGAAAAAGGATTCACCCCCTTACAAGACATCATGCAACCATAAGATTTTCAAAATTTAATTATTCTCCCCCATCATATGTGCACAACAACTTTAAAACGCTTTAAAACAACTTTAAAATTATTCATCGGCAAAACTGCAAGAGTAGAACTAATCAGTTGGCAAAAAGCTAAAGACAACAGGGAAAAAACATTAGATGATTTATGGTATAACCGTCAGACGTATATAGGGTTCATAAGGTGCAGTTCAATGGATGAGAGTCGGAAACTTTCTGCATGAGTCGAGAATTGGACCTTTTCCACTCCGCCTACTTGGCTTTGCTTTTCTCGCAAAATTTATCATTTTCATGAAATTTGGACGACCGCTTCTCCGTAAGCTACGCTCTTGCAAATCAGCAAGCAACCGAATTCGCCTTTCAAATACTTTTCAAAAGCACAATTAGCACTTCGCTCCACTGTACTGATAACACTTTACTATATGTAGTTCACTGTATCTATTACGGAAGTATTCATGTGGAAAGAAATTGTAACTCTTTGAGTCCTTCAGTCCAGCCTGCCCAGAATTTTGCCAGCAGCTTACTCATTCGCACAGTTTTCTGCACGAGCGTGCCTCAGAAACTTCACACTGATAAACATAAACCTCATGACACTTTATTGGGCGGTCTCGATTTACGTAAAAAGTAGGGAAAAAAAGGTACTGCGTAACTACCTGGTACGGCTGCGAAGGATCAATAGGTGGTGGTCCAGGTAACTTAGGCTCTGCAGCGTACTGCTCGTGATAAGAATGCGCGGCACTTGACGACATCCTTGACGGTGAGGTCGCACCAGAAGCAGATGCCTTAGGCAACCGTTGCGGTATTGCGGGTGCTGCTGCCCTCGATGTTGACTGGAAATCCAATGCGTTGGAAGTGTTGTAGTAATATGAAAGGGAAGCAGGTTACATAAAGCCTTGTCGGAAAGCTTCCATCAAGGATTATATAAGCAAAGCTTACCTAACCAAACAAACATCATATTTGAAGTGAAACAATGCAGGAGGACGAGATCATGATGATATCAAAAATCGTTAACGCGTCACATCTTTTTTGCCGCCTTCTCCCTACAACACTGGAAGCTTGCCTAGATGTCTTCTTGCATCGGGATACGAAAGCTCTTGAAGGCTCTTGTTTATGTGTCCTTGCATGCAAAGCTTTTCAATAGAGCGCTCTCGTAAAATAAGAAAAACTAGTAGACCACTGACTATCCTAGCTGCTTTACCATTGTCATCAAACAATTTCTGGTAGGTTGCTCATTTGAATGAATTCAAAAAAAAAATCGTTTTGCTTTGACATGCTTCGAACATAAGGCGTCCACCAAATGCTCAAAACGTGGACCGATTTGGCAGTACAGCGGAAATATCGTGGTGCATTTGAGTCAGCCAGCCTTGTTGCCGCCATACTGATACAATTTGTTCACCATCACCGGCCGGCGTTTTTAAAATTCTGTACGACGAAATAAGGAAAGTATCGCTATGAAAATGGATTTCGTTGCCGACATATAATTGAAAAGGGAAAAAAATGAAAAAACAAGGAACTTGAAAATAATAGGTGATGATAGCGACAAACCGGTTGATTTTCGGGTGATTGTATTTCAGCAGCTAGTCGAGACTCAAGCGTTTGCAAGCGACCGACCAATGCTTGAACTTGTTCAAGCAGCTCGCGATTCGCATTCAGTAGTTGGTGGGTCCGCGACTAAAAACAACCCATTTCACAAAATAATAAACCGCTAATTCAGGGTATCACTAAACAACCAACAAATGCGATTTGATTTTCAGTCGAAAATAAAAGAAGTTTCCTCATTTGCATCGGCATTCAGGTTCTACTCATTGGGAGTACACCTGAAATAATTATCTTAGAAGGTACTACAATTGGACTTTCCGTTCCAGCAGTGTTTAACTGCACACGATGCATGTTTTGCAGCAGCAAAAGCTCAGTGCTGGTCCGGCTTGTCAGGGCGCTCCTCTGCATCCCTCTGTTCGGCATGGTCAACTCGTAAATTTGAAAAATTCCCTCGTTGAATATAGGCAAGCATATCTATTACGTTGCTTCATAAGGAAAACTGGAAACGATTCGGTGGAATTTTACGCTGAAAATACACTGAGCGTTTTGGAATTTGGAGTTTATGGATGGAAACTGATAATTTTTTTAGAAAATGAGCGCCAGAAAAAGCGGGGTAAATGATCCCAAAACGATCAAAAATTGTGATCTCTTGAACAAATCACCCATCACTTTAAAGTGTGTTTCAACAACTACCGTTTGGTAATAGTTTAGGCGGAAGAAGATAAAAATGTACTCTACGGTTAAAAAGAGATATGAGATCTTCAGGTTTAGCGAATCGAAAACGTACGATGCAAGTTGTGTGTTTTTGTGCATAGAGCACAACCGTATAGAATCACTCATTCGCATTTGTAGGTCACGCACACAAATACCGTATGAAGAAATATACGGTTCGTGCCCTGTGCTTTCCGGCTGCTTCAGCCCTTGATCAACGCTATTCAAATGACGCTACGCATGATACGTACTGGTGAGCGGATAATAGGAATTTGCAAATCGAAAAGTAGTTTGGAAGTATGCCTCTAATTCCAAATATGAAAATCCATAAATTTACCTAAGTTGTGCTCGTTGGTCGGCTAACAAAACAGTTTTCGATGCCTACATTGAGCCATCTGCATTATATAGTTGCTCAAAATTCGTTTCCATAAAAACTGCTGGAAAATCGTTACAATAAGCGAAAAAAGTTGGTTGCTTCAGGCTAAATGGAAATGGATTTTTTTTCAGAAGTTCTGAGATTTCATATAATCACAACAACTAACTTTGTAAAGGGATCAGAAATCCGGAAATTGTTGGCGAAAGATTTATTGACCAATTGCATATCCCTTCGGCAATTTCGAAAAATGAAAAAGAGCAACTGTTTATGAAAATAAATAAAGCGGTGATGTTGAGAGAAACAACATGAAGGTGATGGAGGTAGGAGAGAGATGTAGAGCTTACTTGGGCCTCGATGCGGGCGGTTGTTTCGCTGGTGAGTTGATCCCTTAGCAGCTGTACCTGACAGCTTGCCACCTGCGCCGTCTGTTGCGCTTGATCGAGTTGCGATCGTATCAAGTGCTGATTATACTGAATAAAAAAAACAACTGACAGATAGTCTTCATTTCCCTCTTGATCGTATCGATGTAACAGCCAAACGGAAGCAACGAAATTGCTCACTCACAACGAACGACCCTCACCCCAAACCCCACACATCGAAGTATGAATGCCGCAACTCGTTACAGTCTTTCCGTCTCTTATTATCCCCCTATCTCTCTCAAAAAAAAGCCTGCAGGAACAGATTTCAAACTAAACGTGATGAAGCAGCTTTGGAATATGAGGATGTGGTTGTCGATATTAAGTTGGGGACAGAATGCAAGGAAAATTAGGTGAACAAACCTGATCAAGTGACATGCTCAACTGAAGAGCGGTGAGATCTCTTCCCTCTGGAGGGCTACCGGGCACATTTTGGTCGGATGTAGGCATTTGCTGTGCGGAAGCGTGCCGTGGTGGCAATTGCAATGTGGCATACGGTGACACCATTAGCGGTGAGCTCAATCCATACGGCAACGAAGCTGAAGGCCCTATCAAAGGCATCTGAAAATTTTGGGCTACCTGAATGATACTTTGCGGACTAAAGCGGACTAAAGCAAGATGTGCGCAGTGATGCCCAACGTCAAGTAGCATACGCTATAAAAATTTGCGGATTAAGGTAATTTGCAATTTTCATGTGCTTAGTGCTGGTCCTTGAGCGTCTTTAGCATTAAGTTAGGAGATGAGTTTTATGACCACTAATTTAGAGACATTTTACTTTTGTTTTCTTGTGCTGAAACGCGACCACCCCTTCCCCTCCCTACCCCCTCCCTTCCCGCTCCCACTAAGGAAGGGCGTAGAGGCCTGAGCAGCGGTGGGGAGAAGCGGTAATCGTTTTCTTTACTTTACCAAATGCACACTCGAACGACATTTAGCCTCGAAAAGAAATCACAACAAACCTTTTTGAAAAATTCAATCATCTTCATAAAACCGAAAAAAGGGTACTTAGCAAATGCATTTAGCCGACCAACATCACAAGAATATGGTCAGCACGGCTAGAAACTTAAACCACCGCGAAAATGTTGACCCGAGTTGGTGTGTAAGTAGTGACCTTAAGTAATGGATTTTGTTGGACAGAACCTGTTCAGACTGTGAGATTCTAAGAAAACGTATGAGCTGCAGATAAAATCAGGGCGACTTTTTAAAAAAAAAATAGTGGGGGTAAATTTATGATTATTGTAAACTTCCTCCAAAGCAAGCCTTTCTTTAACGAGAAATAGCTCCAACAACTCTACGCTACTTTGCAGTGAGAAAACCAATCGCTCTGGACGACATGGCAACGCTCACATCCACAAAAGTGGTTTAAGCAATCTTCTACGTGATAAAGTCCTATCTACGCTTAACACTGTAGTTCACATGCGCCCTTCTCTATGATCACTTTTCTGGCTATACCGAAATAATTTTTCGATCCAGCTGGTCCATTTTTGATGACGCTGAGCAAAATGCAAAATTTTGTACGGCTCCAGGATATTGATGATATTAATGAACTGGCCTCGATAAAGAGCCAGCTTGAAACGACGAACGAGAGCACATTTAAACAAAGAACAGAAAAAGAAGACAAAAGGATTCGAACCGGATAAAATGGAATTGGTGCCTGTGCACCGTGTTGGTCAAGCGATTGCACAGATTGGTACTGCCCCATTGCAAACTGCGGACCCCATGTTTGAGAGTGCGGCAGCGTTGACGAGCCAGACACTGAGGGATAGCTTAAAATAAACACCAAGAACGTTCATTTAAATAGAATATTGGCGAGTACTTTGAGTCTTCTTGCTGCAGAATTTACAGCACTTCCGTAAAATTCCGCAACTCACTGTCCTGTGA